>WFMF01000319.1:80587-137899 GCA_011033025.1 Beroe forskalii
GGGATAGAAACTAAAAAAAAACAAAAAAAATTATGACTGGCTAACGAAAAAAATTTAGATGTTCGTTTCAATTTTAAAAACCATTGAAATCCACTTGCAGAGTGAGATATACCTTTAATTTCAGAGGAAATTTCGCAAGGAGATCCCGAAAGAAGAAAAAGAAAAAATGGAGACAAACCCAACCCGCTGATGTTTTTAAAGGTAAGGGGGGTGAATTTTAAAAAAAATTAAAAAGGAAAACGAATCGAAGCCCCCAAAATTTTTTGGGAATTAAAACCATCGTTTGACGATATCAGTATTTATTTTGGGCGATCGACCCCTTTCGCCCTCTATAACTTTTTCCCTTTCGGGAAATTACAAACTGGGCCCAAAGGGTTTCCCCGCCCGAGTTTAAAATCGGGGAGCCCCAAACCACTCAATCATGATGTAAGATCATAAACAAGGGTTCATTTTTTTGCCAGTATGTTAAACAAAAAACAAGACTGATTTGGAATTTCTCATCCCCCGATGATCCATCCTGTACATATGGAGTAGAGGGCAGTAAAAAAAATCAAATTGGAAAAAAAAACGTTGATTTTTCTATGATTGTTTTTTTCCATTGTTTTTTCTAGATATTTTTTTTTAGAGATTGATTCAAAAAAAAATTTTTTATGTACTAAATATTTTATGTTTTTAGTTTTAAACAACATTAACTTAAATTTATTTTAAATGACCATGTTTTTTATATTTTTGCATCCCCCATAATTTATAAGTTTATGTTTTAAGGGTGTTAACAAAAAAATTTCTTTCCAAAATTTTTATCGTTTTTATTTTTAAAAAAAGTTTTTAGATAAAAGTTTTATAAACAATTAATGTTATGAATATTTTTTTCTTTCATTATTCCTTTCATTACCCCGATTTTTTTTTTGTCCCCAAAACCCCCACAGGAATAAACCCTATCTGCATCAGAAATTTTTTAGGTCATCATTCCTAAAAGGCTGGGGGAGGGGAGGGCTGGTAAAACCCTTCCAGGATGGACGGTGGGATGGGAGGTTAAACCCGTCCAGGAGGGGTGGTAGGAAGGGGGGGCTGGTCATATTTGGGGAGGGCAGGAGAAAAGGATGGTCATACTTATCGGATGGGTGGTAGGAGTAGAGGTTGGTCATCCGTGGAAGGCTTCAGAAGAGGGGGGGCGGTCATCCCCGCCCGGGGCGTGGTAGGAGTAGGAGGGGCTGGTCATCACTCGTCCAGGATGGCTTGGTAGGAGTAGGAGAGGCTGGTCATCACTCGTCCAGGAAGACTGCTTAGCATGGTGCAATTGATTTATCGAGTAAAAAGTCATGTTTTTTGCTGTAAAATTTTCCGGCACTTTTGGCACTCGCCAATGATGTTAACTCAGGCACGCGCGGTGCCTTTTTTCCAGAAATAACCTGTGGGGTATAAAATGGCGGCAAAATTAGCGCGCGCGTATCTAATTTAGGCTGCGCGCGGAACAGGGATTTAGTCGGCTGCAATGCGCCGTACGTCGAACCCCCAATTTTCCAGGAAATTTCCATTTGTCACAAAATGTGTACGCACATGCTTCAAAGTAAATATTGACTGCAGCGGTCTCAGACAGCCTTTCTATCGAATGAAAAGTTCGCTGAATGCACTGCGTAATGTAAAAAGGATGGCTTTCTAAAGGAGAGTGCTTTTCCGTGTCCGTTTTACTTTTTTTTAATTTCCGGACTGCTTTTGGGCGCAAAACGGACATGTACGTTTTCATCGACTTTTCAATTAACAGACAAAAACAGCAGGAATCTAAAAAATTAATTTACGTTTGCGAATCACAGTACACGACTTTGACATAATTCTGAACTTGAAACCGAATAATGCCATTTTGAAGCCACAATTCTGTGGTACAACAGAAATTTATGGACATTATAACATTGAAGTTCCTCAATGTAGAGCTCAGGAAATATGGCTGAAGTCTCCAAATCAACGAACTCTAGGCTCTATCAATGGACCATTTATCATCAATTCTGAACAATCAATCAGTTGATGGTTGTATCTGATTTTCTGTTATTTTCTGAAAGTGCATACGACAACGTTCAGTCCGCTAGGGTGCGCCCTTATTTCAAAGTTTTTCAAAAAACGGTGAAAAAACGGACATGTCCGCGTTGTAGAATAAAAAATTGAAAAAGCGGACAAAGAAGACGGTAAAGATTCCTGGGAGAGATAGTGGGAGGTGAGAGACTGCAAAAAGGGCACAGCGGCCTTATAGCCGGTGGCATCGAGGTCTGGGGGGAAGTGAGGAGCCCCTTAAAGACGTAGTATTTGACATGAAATCCCCCGACACTGAATCCCCCGACATTACACCCCGGTCCCTTACTACAGTACTGCAAATCTATAGAGGAAAGCGGGGATCAAACGTCGCAGTTCTATGATTGCTGTGACATATGACCCCCCCCCCGACACTACATTGCCTCATGAATAAATACAAATTAAACACATTGATCAGTGGCTTATTCAAGGTCTGTAAGTGCGACATTTACCCCCCCCGACATCACATTGTGAGGACCTTGAACTCCCCAATCCTCACACTTGGAATGTAACAGATGTACCTTGTTTACGGCCAGACGTCAGTGGAGAGTGATGGAGATTCAATATTCATATATAATATTCACCTTGGAAACTTGTGCGACCTACAACAGGCTCTGACATAAAATTTAGAATATAACCTAACATACAATCAATTGCTTTACAAACATTTCCCTCGTCTCTAATACCTTGTTGTAACTTTAAGTTGCAGTGCAGTCATAGCTGGAGATGACATCAACTGTTCCACACTTGTACAGCACTCTCGTGTGTCACAGTATGTCAATTGCCATATCAAGCTGAGATATCTATTTGATGTCACTGCTTTCTGGGATGATCAGCCGCATGTTGTCCTTCCTCATCGACATCATCCTGGCTAGAGAATTTTACTGGTTAGTTAGTGCATACGATCTGAAATGAGGTATGACAGGATAAAATATGGTAAATCTCGTGCTTCTGGCTATAAAGCAAATCAATGAGAATTTCTACTTTCAATCGCCAACTTTATTGGAATGATAATTTCCTAACTCAGGTCTTTAAAGAGGTAGATTTAAACTTATCACTGGACGAAAATGAAATACCAAGGCTATAAAATGTCTAATAATAGAACTATTTGATAAACTGACAAAATTGAAAAGGTCACGAAATAACAAAATATTTCAAACAATTTAAAAATACATGAAATTTAAGCAAACAAATTGGCAACTTCAGAACATCTAGAATGCACATGCATGGAGAAGCCTCCAGTCTGCCGAAATAAAAAAAAACTTGTTTCAAAACTTCCAGATTGTCTTCTCGAGGAAACATCTTTTACCATTAATCAAGGAAGTCATCATTGAAAACTTGTGTGTACTTAAACATTTGCAATCATAGCTTTAAGGAGTCATATCACATGGTAATTCAATTAGATAATTAACTGGGGTCACAACAATCATCAAAATAAGAATAAAAAACAATATTATTTTTATTGAGCTGATAAATCTAGAATAGCCATTATAGTTAGGGAGAGTTAGATCCATCTGGGAAAAAATTATTAACCAAACGATTTCTTCACCAAAGTACTTCTTTGGGTCCTAGGAAACACCAAAAAAAAGTTCTAAGCCCAACTCCTTGGGGAAAAAAAGTTATGGCCATTTTAAGTTTGGTATCTGGAATCGCGCCTAGTGTGAACTTTGAAAGCCTGTAACTTTGGTTCCTTTTGGAGTTGAGAGCGGGCCAACCACCTTGAAATGACCGCAGTGGGCACATTGTGTCGGGCGGATCAAGGTTTCAAAGCCCTCAGACCTTTATTTTTTGAGTTATGGCCCAAAAACCGAATTTTGGTCACCCGCGATTCAATAATTGCTATGAAGACTGTAACTTTGGTCCCTTTTTGATCTGAAAGCAAACCAACCACTTCAGGTGAACCGCAATCAGCTCATTATAGGGGGTGGATGATGTTTTGAAGGTCAGCGGACTTTTCGTTTTCCAGTTATGGCCCGAAAACGGAATTTTACTATGAATATGACTTTGTTTTCAAGTTATTATCAATCAAACTGAAATGATGCCAACCCCCTATTTTCCAAACTGGGGTTGTGTTGAGAAACACACTTTGTATATACGTATTCCAAGGTTGATCATGGTGCCACTGCCATTAATATCTTAATGTAGCTAGCAGATCTATCAGAGTAGCAGAGTCGAGCCTTCTCCACCTCCCCAGACCCTCCTAAACACCTGTTGGAACTTCTTCGACGATGGCATGAGACTTTCAGACACAGGAAACACGCAGATTTCTTTCTTCATCAACTCCCTCCCGTGAATCCTGATAGAAAAATCTGCTTTCTTGATATCCTTATTCACCTGAACAAGTCAGCCCCAGTCTAAACGAAGCTGACACCTGACACATACCAACCTCTATGCCTGACGCCCACTACTATTCTTCTACTAAAAAGACACTGTCATCAGATCCCTGATAAGATGAATCCAAAACCTCATCACCATCATGGCAGAAGTGTCACAGAAGTGCAATATCCCCATTCTCCACCTCATACCAATCTTTTGCCTCCTTCAACATGCTGATCAGACCCAAACTATCCCTCAAGACATATCTTCCCTCCCTCCATACCTATAAAAAGATCCTGAACCAACACAACATCAAAACAATGAGATTTTCACCAAGGCAGAATTCAAGAAGTCAAACCCTTCCTTCACCCTAACACCCTGAAACCCAGCACCAGATCTACGACAACGGCAGTCACTACTGCCCTGCCAAGTACAATGGAGTAGTGGAGAGACCTATCGCCCCCTTCTGGATAGAATTAAAGAGCACGAGGGATGATACAGACCCAGAAACTCTGTGGAGTGTGGACACGACAGATAGAGTGAAATATGCTCTTGCCCTTCACTCCATGTATCGAATGGTCACACAAAAGAATTGTAGACTGGTTGGAGCAGCATTCCATATCCTCAACGCCCTCCCTTCCAGGTGCCACCCTGACCTGTCAGAACCAAATATCATGAACTAAATTGATGTGTAAGATGTCAGTAGTTGGGTAGAGAGTTACTGAGTCTGTACCTACTGAGGTACCTATAGTATTTAAGGAGATCCTAGGGAGGATGGGGTTCCGGAGTGAACTACACCACTTGAGTGATTAGCATTGTCTGTTCTGTTCAAGGGAGGTATCTTAGCTGAGATGGCTGCTTTACTTGTTCTGTCAGGTCAAGACCTAAGATCCATAGGGGAGCAGTCGATGGATGTGGATGTTGCTCCAGGAAATCCGCAATGCTATGACCATTACTCCAGTCATTACATGGAATGGGGGGCAGGAACAAATTCCACTTTCTGCCTGTGTCATCACCAGCATTACTGAGTTTTGATCATCTCTCGTGCTCTTTGATTCAACCCAGAAGGGAGCAGTATGCCTGTCCCATGTACTTGGTAATACAATCGAGGTAGCTGATCTCGTAGATCTGATGTTGGGTGTCAGATCAATGTAGTGTAGGTTCAGCATCTTTTTGCTTTTTTGATAAGCTTGGGGAGATAGTAAGGGTCTGACTGTAACCCCCTGTGAACTAAATAGTATAGTAGGTTTGAGAACGTTTTTCGGTAGTTCATAGGCCATAGATGCACCAGAAAAAAACTAACCAACTTCTGAGTTGGGCAACCCCCTTTTTTGGACCCCTTTTCTTTCAAAATGGCAATATCTCAGCTTCTGATTGAGATACGAAGCCAATAAATACACCAAACTATGCAGAATGAGCAGATTATGGGGGTTAGAGCATAGTTTCAATGTCGTAACCCCTTTAGTTTTCGAGTTATGGACGAAAAACCCCTTTTTAGCCCTACGCATATGACCAAAATTGCCCCTTTTCAATAAATGAGAACAGAAGATCGTAGAGACCTCAACAAGTACACTAAGGTATGCAGAATGAGCACATTATGGGGGGTAGAGCATAGTTTTTAAGTCGTAACCCCTTTCGTTTTCGAGTTATGGACGAAAAACCCCCTTTTAGCCCTACTCGTATGACCAAAATTACCCCGTTTCAATAAATGAGAACAGAAGGTCGTAGAGAACTAAACAAGTACTCTACGTTATGCAGAATGGGCAAATTATGGGGGGTAGAGCATAGTTTCAACGTCGTAACCCCTTTAGTTTTCGAGTTATGGATGAAAAAACCCCTTTAGCCCTACGCTATGACCAAAATTGCCCCCGTTCAATAAATGAGAACAGAAGATCGTAGAGACCTTAACAAGTACACTAGAGTATGCAGAATGAGCACATTATGGGAGGTAGAGCATAGTTTTAAGTCGTTACCCCTCGTTTTCGAGTTATAGACGAAAACCCTTTTAGCCCTATGCATATGACCAAAATTGTCCCTCTTCAATTAATGAGAACATAGTCCTGATTGTAGAGACCTCAACAAGTACGCTGTGTTATGGAATGAGCTCATTATTGGGGGATAGAGCGTAGTCTTATTAAACTCTAAGGTCGGAAACCTTTCGTTTCGAGTTATGGAAGGAAAACTACATTTTTACCCTATATATGTATGAAAAATGAGAAATGAAGATCGCACAGAACCACACGACTATACTATCTATGCAGAAAAATAAGCAAATTATCTCATTAATGGGAATGAAGAATGGTTCCAATATAATGTTATTACCCATTTTGTATTTTCTGAAACTGAAAGCACCTTTTTATCGAATCACGCAGGATGTACAAAGGTAGGTATATACAATATAGTTTGACTATTATTATAGATTAAAATTGAAACTGCTGAGAAAGATGAACGGCGATTATTGGATCGGTTTAAATATCTTGAACATAACCCTATAAACTCGTAGCTGGGTTAGTGTTTTGGGCACAAGGAAAAGATTTGTTTACTTAAAACATTTTGATTTGGTTTGACGGCCCAAATCCCACACTTGGTTCTGTGTGAAATCTTTGAACTTTTTGTGAAACTGGGTCCTTTTGGAAAATGTGGTCGTTAATGTGTGCGCTGTGTAACGTGGGGTCTTTTTAAGTGGGGCCTTTTTGTGCGTCTGTTTTAAGTGGTTCGGGGTTTTAATGTGGGTGTGTGGGGTTTTCTGTGAACGTTTGGGTTTTGAAAAATGTGTTGTTTTGTAATGTGTGTGTGTGTGTGTGTGTGTAACGTGTGTGCGTCTGTGTGTAACGTGTGTGCTCTGTGTGTAACGTGTGTGTGTGTGTGTGTGTGTGTGTGTCTGTGTGTGTGTGTCTGTGTGTAACGTGTGTGCGTCTGTGTGTAACGTGTGTGCGTCTGTGTGTAACGTGTGTGCTCTGTGTGTAACGTGTGTGTGTGTGTGTGTCTGTGTCTGTGTGTAACGTGTGTGCTCTGAGTGAACACAGCCATGTGAGTGTGTGGATCACATTGGGGAATGGCTCCTTGGCAAAAGACTCCAGAAGAGGGCACCAACTTCACGGATTATGACCCAGGAATTTGGCTAATGTGGGAAATATTATCGGCTTCCCAGGAGGGGGGATACTTATTATTTGAGGCTATCAAGAGTGGTTCCATTTATTTACACAGCAAACAAGTTTTATTGCGATAATGTTAAGGAATTCATATTCGCAGCCTTGTTAGTTGTTGGTGAATTGTAACCATTAGCTACAGTATGAGGCGATTGGTAAACTAATATAATTGCATTAACTCTACATCGTATACGTTGGAAGGCGGCAACAGCCTGAGGGTTGGCTACTGTCTTTCTTCCTACAAACAAGTTGCAACTGTGCTTAGCGCATGCCAAGCCATCTCAGACAGACCCTGGTTACTTTGCCACTGGTGTGTCTGTCAGCTGCGCCATGTTTGTTTGTGTCCAGCATACCACTACCTGAGGTTTAATCCCTCGGCCATCACTCGTTCATTACTCAAATGTTATGAAATAGCATGCATACACGGACATTTGCTGATCAAATCTCTAGCCACTTAATGAATTAGATTTGGCTGGGTCGAAGGTAGCTCGCACATGGTGGTGATGGGAGAGGTGGCATTTGGCTGTGCAAACCTCGAAAGGTTGAATTACCAATTAGAGAACGGATTGATGAGAGGGAAGCTATGAGAATTTCTAAATATCGTTCAGAAACACGAGCAGTACTATTTGGAGGAGCAAGTGAAATACAAATACCGGAGTGTACATTGTTGCAGACACCCAGAGCAGTAACTTTCCACAGTTCTAGGAGCCATGTTAAAACCACAGACCAGCACAAAAGAGCCATTAGGAAATACTAATTTGGAAGGCTACCTGTACAAGAAGTCCAGTGTCCTGACGAGTAATTAGACTGCCACACACTACTTCTAGCCTACTACAGGAGGGAGAGGTGGGAGGGAGGTAGTTAGGCCAAGACCATTCTCAATGGGGTTCCATGGAAAGGCACAGTGAAAAGCTACATATTTTATTGAATATATTGAACACTTATTTGCTGAAATGCACTATGAGACCTGACCCCGTACTATTGGTAGTGAAGAATGGTTAGCATAATGCCATAATGCCATATTAATCAATCATTATGACAATACAATATGAACAGAGATATTCAGCCACCAGCTAATAACCTTACTGCCACGGTTGTCATCTTAACCACTTCTCAGGAATAAGGACTTTTCAAGACTTTAGAATCCGATATCTCCAAATCTCCAAGTGTCTAAACACAATGTCATGTCCCCTGTCACATTTTCACCTGACCAGTGACCATACGCTAACTAGGTTATCAAATGAGGAAGCAAGGTGACCATGGAATAATAGAGCTGTACAGAGTACTAGATAGATAGGAACTTGTGACCTGTGACCTGTGGGATTCCAAATCTTAGCAGAATGCTCCAATGATCAATCACATTAAGACAATATGTCATTGTAATAATGTAACTTTCTCGATGTGTGAGGCAAATACTGTACTATGGGTGAAAGATTTTAAAACATGAACTGAACCTCAAACCTAATCAGCAACAATTAAGTCGTTTCACTCAATTTTAATGAGGAGCTACCCATTGCAACAACGTCTCGGGGCGAATTCAGTAGGGAATTTAGAAATGGAATTTAGTAGGGAATACATCAAAATTATTGACCGTCAGTGGCTTGAGGATGTGACTTGAAATCTTCTATTGCTGTCATTGGTTGACGGCTGTAGAGCTGTTGGAATAGAAGTAAAATAAAAACCTTCAAATGGTGAGGATTTCTGTGCGCACATCACCATAACTTGGAGAGTGTACTGTAATAGCAGCTATTCTACCTACTCAAACACTACTCAGTACGCAGAGAGTGTGTTAGTTAGCCTACTTATTATAATGCGAATACTCCACGCATTATTAATACTATTACCTGAACTATGGAAAATCTACCTCTAAGTAATGTAATATACTCATCCAAAAATAAAATATTAAACTCGATTTATATTCTGAACAGAGAATATAATAATTTATCTCCAGTAAAGAATATAATTTATTCAGATTTTCAGATTATATTACATGTAAACTATATTTAATGACTGGACGGGCTGTCTCATTACTCAGGTTCTCGCAGTATTTTACAGGAGCTACTATAATAACTACTGTGTAAAACAATTGACGATTATTGTAGGAATTGCCGCTTTTATCCCATATAAAACATCTGGAAGTAGTAATCAGCTTTTCTAATTGTGAGAGTGTGTGACTCTGTGTGTTGGTAGGAGGAGGGTAATTACGAGCTTACGACATATTTATCGTGGAATGAAGTTTGAAGAAACGGGTCAATACAACTATGCCAATAAAATTCTTTGCCGGTGGTCTTTGACAATGGTCATAAGTATTATATTTTCTTCAGAAACTGACCAAAATTCAGTGAATTAGTTTTCGGATCAGTGAGTTTGGGGAGAAAATATCCAACCCGCACTGAGCGCACTATCCTGACCAATGTTCACAAATTTCGCACTGAGATCTGATGAGATTAAACTCGAATCATGATTACCACCTCTTTTAATTGCGACAGTTTAGAACTATCTAGCTTGAAGAACTTCTTGGCAAAATCGTACAATTATTCACGATCTCTTAAATAATCTGTTATACAAGACATGAATCGTTATTGTGTATTGAGGCAGTAGAAACATACTTTCTGACTTAATGTTGCTCACAACCAGCATCATGCCATGGAACATGAACTTGATTATTGCTTCCAGGTGAATTCCAGGTGAATTCCAGGCACCAAGAATGTTGCTCATGTGCATTATGGAGCCATGCATTCGCATGTATCACTTTACAGGGCCTTTAATCTCTGTAGAAACTCCGAAACTTATGATCTTCAAGAGGTCCTTAGAAATAGTGAAACTTAAGAGTACAAAATTTTCATGACATTATATACCACGTTGAGCTCTGGAGGGAAAATCATGTTGGCCATGTGTATTATACTTACTAGTCGGTTCCCGTCCTACGGACGGCGAATGATGGCAGCCGCATGAGCTAACGGCCACATGTCCCTTTGACAGTGATTTGACCGTGCGAGTTTGGAGGGAAACTTTAATCGGTCCCCGCCCCCCAACGGTAAAATTTTGCCGACAATATTCTCAAAACTTTTACTCATCATAAGCACCATAGCGAAGGAATTTTGAAAAAATTCGAAAATCTTTTTTTGCGAAAAAAGGACGTGGCCTCCCACGCCCCTTTTTTTTTAGGGTGACCCAATAATTCGGACAAAATTCTCAAACTTTTATTCATCATAAGCAACTTGATGGCGAAGGAATTTTGAAAAATTCGAAAGTTTAATTTTGTGAAAAAAAAGGCGTGGCCTCTCAGAGTGACCCAATAATTCGGACAAAATTCTCAAAAATTTTATTCATCATAAGCAACTCAATGGCGAAGGAATTTTGAAAAAATTCGAAAGTTTAATTTTAAAAAAGGGCATGGCCCCCCACGCCTCAGGGTGACCCAATAATTCGGACAAAATTCTCAAAATTTTTATTATCATGAGCAACTCGATGGCAAAAGGAATTTTGAAAAATTCGAAAGTTTAATTTTTGCGCTAAAAGGGCGTGGCCCCCCACGCCCCTTGTACAAAAAATTTATTTTTCTGATTTATTATAACTTTCTTGCAACGCGATTAAAAAATAATTTTGATGCTATCTCGAAAATGAATCGCCACATATAAATAAATAAATAAATATATATATATATATACATTAACAACACGCATTATATATAGTAAGATGGTGGGTTTCAGTCGCCAGTCAAACCATTGCTACCTGTGTCTGAATTATGGCTATTTCGGGAATCGGTATAAACCGGGTTATTACAATGGTCATCGTTCATCAAACGAACGATTTTTGATTTCGTTAGTGTGGTGTACGCTGGAAGAATTGCCTGTAAAGTTTTAAGACTAGAGTCCCTCTGACTATAGATGTATAATAATCTCAGCCTTGAATGCACTCTTGTTATTCATGCAAGTTAGTGCTTGACTAGCAATGGACATCCTGCATTATTACTGAAAGATAGTGTGTATCCTTTCAGCATGTTATTGCTACTTTTCAATGTACCATTGCATGCAAGGATTACGACAAGGTGTCAAACTCTGCTGTTCTCAGGACATTATTAATAACAATAACATGTACAGTTAACAGCACTACAGTACAGCTGTACTGCTATGAAACAACAAACTGTCAGCTCAAAACATCTCAACTGCTATAAAACCTTAATGAAACATGATTAAATGATTAATATCAAAATCCATGAGTGAACCCTCCAAATTGTAACCCCATGCATGCACCTGTACCCACCTGTCCTCTGCCTCTCTGAGCTGCTTCATGATGTCCCACTTGTCTGACTCCATGTTGTCGCGTTCCACCACCACAGTATCCCTCTCACTGAGAATCACCTCGTGTTCTGCAGTGAGTCCCTCGTGCTCCGCCACCAAACACTCGTGATCAGCGAGGATCTTGTCTCGTTCCTCTAGTGCAGCGTCCCGCTCAGCAAGCGCTGTCTCGCACCTGCTCTGTACACCACTCAGCTTCTCGTCACACTCCCCAATGTAGTTGTTGAGCTGGGCGTGAATGAGCTACACTTAGCCATATTGTAAGAGCTATGGAATTCGAAATGGCTAGAATCAATAAAAATGTCAACCAATGCCTTCAGTAACAAACTTGATGCATAAAAGCACTGATAAGAATGGAAAAACACTTCATTGCACAATTTAAAAACCAACACAATGCCGTTTCTTGAAGTTCAAACTTAATATACATCAAGTTTTTTACCTGTCGCTGTTTGTCTTCCAGGATTCCATGTATAATCCGTATTTTCTCGACCAAATCATTCTTATCAGCTATCAGTTCACGCTCCCTGGTTTTGGAGAGAAGCACCTCCCTTTCTAGCAGTGTAATGTATTTCTGAGCCTTGCTATCTTCTGCCAACTCAATCTGAATAATGTGGCTCACACTTCTACACTTTTATTCATCATAATATGGTATTGTAATTATGGATTGTTAAAAAATATAGTGCTAGTCCAAATATGTAAACTAGCTGTTGATGAAACATTTTTAGATTTTTGTCCAATTGTAGTATTTAACACTCACATTGTAAAGTGATCTTGTATGAGATATCAATGATTCATCTTCAGATGTGAGCTGGTATGTCGTTGAAGTGATCAGGCTAAATGGTTCATTTCCTGCCTCCCTACTCTGATGATTATTCATGAGTTAATAAACACATAGAAAATTCATAGACTGTATACTTCAAAAATCAAAATATTTCCTCATGTCTTTGGATAGTATTAGATCAATTCTGGACATCTGAATTTCACCAGGATTATTCAAGTGAACCAAAGATTTGAGATATAATTAATAGCAGCAGTAGACTGTAAGACACTTCTTTGGACATTGAGGTCAATAGTCAAGTGTCTTGAACCAATCTGGACAGAAGAAGATCCAGAATAGAAGTTAATCTTTTCATGCATTTAGATATGGAGAATAAGTGAAAGTCTATATAATAAAAAAAAAACCTGATTATTATCTGGAAGTCCAATCCCTTCATCATCAGAGAGTCTGTTAGGTTTATTTGTGTCATCTACCTGTATGCAAATGTCCTGCAAATTTCAAATCTTTACTTCTTCAATTGGTGATAATGCCATATTATACTTATATTATAGATGCAAATCAACTAAGTGGTACTATTCAAAATTTCATAATTCATCCAATACAATTCATGTAATGATAATATGGCACAAACCAAATCTGAGTTTATTGAAGAATCATTTGTGTTTATCGCAGGAAAGTCTGTAGAATTATCATTAGTGTTTGGAGCAGAGAAGTTTGTACGATCCAATTCCTCACTTATTTGTGCATGTACTTCATTAAGGCAGTCTTCTAGTTCCTGTCACATGATAAGTAGGGACATCAATATCTTGAGCAATAATAGTAACTTTGAAAGTACATGTTTGAAAGATCATTGATTTATGATAACCATAATATCCACTAAATAAAGAGTGACTTAAAGAATGATTTCTTTGAGTCATCAATTTTCAAGAAAATAACATATATTTTAGTTTACAAGTAAAATCTAGGTTACCAACCTGTAAGTATCCAGAGCAATCATCATCATCAATAGTTCCTGCAAATGAATCAAAAGTGATGGATTGGGTTGCATGATCCTTGGTACATTTCAATAACTCCTGTAGCTGTGCAAGGTCACCAACTTTCTTTTGATTTTCTTCTTCTTCTAGCAAACCTTCAATGATATCAAGTGCATTGTCCAGATCTTGAGTTGGCATGTCTATGTTCCTACATCTTCAAAACAGTCATAGGTTATTGTCTCGGCCATTGAGGTATACAGCAGAGTAACCTCTATTGAAAGAAATGACCCTAAATTTAATCTCTAATAATCTCTAATGACTGGGCATTGACCATCAAAGTTCAGATTTTAACTTTGCAATCTTAATAATTTTATTTTCTCATATGTCACAATAATTCAGTCTGTATGGAATCCCTGTTTCAATCCATTGTAAAAATGCAGTACAGCAAGGCCATCCACTGAGTTTGCTGGCTAGGCACATAGCCAAGTACTAACTATGGCTATATTTATAGGTTCAGAATCTTAGAGACATTTGGACAATTGATGTCAATGCAATACAAATTATCTTTGATATTTTATTCTTTTTTTATTTTTTTCAAAAATCTCTGAAGAGAGTCAAATATTATAAAAATTTATAGACCAAGAAAGCACCAAACATTCATAATGGATGTTTTTGGGTGCAATATCCAACAGACCACCACATACCCTTCCAGGGATGGATGGCAACTCTCAATTGCAGAGAGTTCTACTGGGACCCACCTGGTTGCACTACTAGGCTTGCTAGCAACCTCTTACCTGGTACCAGGTGGTGATACTCTAGGAGTAACAATTGGTCATGGGCACCCCTCCGAAGATTGATTACCTTGATCCCTATGGTAAGAAGGAGGAAAAGAAGACTCTCTAACCTTGTGATCTGTGAACATGCCACTGGTTGAGTTTGTGCAACAGTCTAGTACATAATGAGAGGATGAAGTTTGGACTTATGATGGTCATTTACTTGTATTAGTATCTATGATATGGTACTAACATACTTATAAGCTTAGTTTGTATGTAGTTAGATGCTCAGGTTTGTTGGGGAAGTGACATAATTAGCTGTTATCAGAGGGGTAAGTCATAGTAATCAAGGTGAAAGAAATGCGTTATGGCAGTTAAAAAGTAAACACAGTCGACTTGATCTTTTGATCTTGACTGGACCTGATGGAACTTTATCTTCCCTACACTGAATTAAGACATTGATGAACATAATTTCCTTGATGAACTTGGAGCTTTTGAAACTAACACACTACATCTTGTGGCTGGGGGAGCGTTGGGTGCCTGTCAAATGCATTCAACGGTCAACCCCACAACGGGGGGAGTTTCAGTGTCCCAATTGTCCCAATTGTCCCTGTCCCAATTTACTTTTTTGAGTTTGGGACTGGTTTTTGGGACAATTGGGACATTTGGGACAATTGGGACAAACCAAAAGTTGAAAAAATCAGTCATTTATCTTTTTTTTATTGATTCAAGATTTTCTTTCATTGAAATGAATGTTATATTCATACTAGTATACTAAGTACATATTTTGGTTGTGTTTGTTTGCAGTGGTTAAGTGTTCCCACTTCCCTTTCCAAAACCTATGATTGGAAAAAGACAGTGGCAGTTGCAATGCAGCAAGTGCTGCTACTGTATGTAACAGGCTGTGAGACAAAAAACACTAAACTGCCAACTCAAAAACACAATCATTTGATTCCCAGTTGTCTCTGTCATTTTTGTCCCAAATGTCCCATTTGTCCCAAATGTCCCATCTTCCCAGTCCGCATTCACTTTTTTGAGTCCCATTTTTTTTCCATTTTCTCTGTCCCATTTTTCCCAATTGTCCCATTTGTCCCAATTGTCCCATTTGTCCCAAATGTCCCAAATGTCCCAATTGTCCCAGTCCACATTCACTTTTTTGAGTCCCATTTGTTCCATTTTCTTTGTCCCATTTGTCCCAAATTTCCCAATTGTCCCAGTCCGCATTCACTTTAGTGAGTCCAATTTTTTCTATTTTCTCTGACCCATTTGTCCCTGTCCCAATCCACTTTTTCTTGAGTTTGGGACAATTGGGACAGTGAATCCCCCCCCCACAACACAGTCGCAAGTCCATGTGCCAGAGTGTTAGCTTTCATTACACTGTATCATTTTTGGTGTCTCATGCTTTATTTGGATCTGCCTAGCTCTCTGATGAAGGCATTTCCTTCATGGATCCCGTCAAAGACTATGGTTGGAGTTGTTGGAGGGTTCTGTGGCTTGACTACAAAGATGAGATGGTCAATTATCAAAGTTGAGTCGGTGAAAACAGTAGTAACTGCAGTTGTGAAATTAACCGTTAATGTTACAAGGTGTGCAGATTTTGAAGACATGAGTTCCTAGCCAGTGAACAAAACAAAATTATCCAATGTCAGTGTCAGTATGAGAATCAGTTGTCAGATATAACATCATCTTGCAATCAAAACAGAATGCTGTAACTAAACTCAGATGGATTAGCATGTCTAAGACTAACCAACGAATTCAATCTATTTTCCACTCTGCTCCTTCATATTTCATATGAATATTTGATTTTTGCACATAACTTTTGACTCTTGATCTAATGGGGGTGGCAAGTTATGGGAGCCCCTGTATCCGTTTTGGATACACGGACTTCTCCTAAACCTGGTATACATCATAACAGAGTTAACCATACCCAGGCTCGCCCTACACTTGGGCTAACCTCTAATCACGGGCTCCCCTATACACCGCTCCCCTTAATCTTGGGCTTACCCACTTCCCTTGGTCTCACCCCTAAACAAGGGATCGCCCATATCAGACTCGCCCTTATCCTGGGCTATACCGCATATGGCTCCCCCCTACCTTGGGCTTCTGGAATGCCTTGGGCTAACCCCCAAACACGGGATCAACCATACCAGACCAACCCTTATCCAGGGCTATACTGCATATGGCTCCACCCTACCTTGGGCTTCTGCAATGCCTTGGGCTAACCCCCAAACACGGGATGCACCATACCAGACCAACTCTTATCCTGGGCTATACCGCATATGGCTCCACCCTACCTTGGGCTCCCCCTCGCTTTAAATATGGGCTCCCCTCCGTTATATTGGGCCAGCCCATTCACTCACCCCATGCCCTCTCCCCCTAGTTTGGGCTCCCCCATGATCAAAACCCGGACTACCCCCGTATCAAATCGGCTCCCTCATGATAACTCGGGCTCCTTCCAGTATTAACTCGGGCTCCCTCCAGTATTAACTCCGGCTCCCCCAATATTAACTTGGGCTCCCCTTGATAACTCGGGCTCCCCCCCCCCATTATAACTCGGCCTCTCCCCCATGTTATCTCGGGCTCCCCCCGTATTAACTTTGGCTCCCCCCACTATTTGGCTCCCCCATACCAACTTTGGCTCCCCCGTACCAACTTGGGCTCCCCCGTACTAACTTGGGCTCCCCCGTACTAACTTGGGCTCCCCCGTACTATCTGGGCTCCCCCGTACTAACTTGGGCTCCCCCGTGCTATCAGGGCTCCCCCGTACTATCTGGGCTCCCCCGTACTAACTTGGGCTCCCCCATACTATCTGGGCTCCCCCGTACTAACTTGGGCTCCCCTGCACTATCTGGGCTCCCCCGCACTATCTGGGCTCCCCCGCACTATGTGGGCTCCCCCATACCAACTTGGGCTCCCCCGTACTAATAGCTTAATAGGGAAACGTTCAGAAATAACTGCTGTGAAATTCCAGAAATGATTTTCCAATAATGGCAAATTTAACGAAAATGGCTGCCAATCGTAAAACCTTCACTGTAGGGATATGAAAATCTGATATATATGGTCAAGGATGATCTATTTATCTCCATCTTAATCAACCCCGATGCGCGAGGTTGCGCTACATGCTAGTACCTTGTGCGCAGTTTTGGGAATCGCACCAATTTCGCGACAACATCGCACGATTTGAGGGTCTAAACTTAAGAAAAATGAATTTTGAAGGTGACCATTCAATAGAGCTCAGCTGTACGAGTTTATAGGTGAAAAGATCATTAAGATACGCTATTCCTGCCAGGAGTTATGTTCAATAACAGTTCGCAACAGAAAACACGTTTTCTAATTGCGCCGTCTTCCATGGTTCATTGTGGAGCTCAGGAGCATGATATCCAAAATCTAAGATCAACTTGAAGTACAAAATTTTATCCTCTAGCGATTCCCGAAGGTTTCAAGTCTCTATCTTCAAAAATGTGGATTTCTATAGAACGACACCACGAGTCGATGTAAAATTGGTGTAAATTTATCCCGAATGAGGTTGCGCTACAAAATTGTAGATGAATTTTGCCGAGCCGCGCTGTAGCGCAACCTCACTCATTTCGATTGATAAATCAACGTCTTGATCCGAGATCGTATCGACAAAAAATTTCGATTTTCCTTGTAAATTTGCATTAAACAAGACGACAGCAGCATCTTCACAAATCTGCTAATTATTGATTAACTAATTATTTGTCATTTCAGGCGACTCACATAAGCCTAAGGTGAATTAACAGAATCTGAAATGCTGGGGTACAAGAACCGGAGGAAAATTCTCAACATTTCTACCAACAGATGAGATTAAGAGGTAATTTCAGATGGCACAGATTTTCGTGATTAATATTCCATTACAAAATATTTCCTTGTATTTCATTGAGACAACGAAGTACTGAAAATCGATCACATAATCACGGTTTTGGTCGCTAAAACAGTGTAGCATTTTGGCCTGTAAACATCTGACAAGCAATACCCTATATCTTAAACTCACATGATTCTTTGAAAGTGTCCACCATAAGATTTTAAGCAGCAAAGTGGGGAACGGACATTTAACCTCGAAATTTTCTACCTACAACACTTTACTGCATGATTTTTCAACTATAGACTAAGATTAAGGTCTTGGTTAGGTTTGTGGTTAGGGTATGGAATAGGGTCAAGGGTTTGGGAGTTGGGATGGTTGGGGTCAGAGAAGAGAGATAAAGTGCTGTGAGGTAAAATTTCTGAGGTTTCAGGTCGGTTTCCCAGCTAAGTCTCCATCATGAGGCAAAAACAAGCAAATGAAGGACTTTTGTCAGTTGATTATCAGCAAAACATTGTGGCAATGGGAAGTAGTCAAGCTCTCGCCTCACGAAATTAAATGCTAAAACTGTTATCCACAGTCCAGCAGCGAACAGAAATATTAAAGTATAAAAAGTACAGACTCTGAAAAAGAAAATATGTCAAATTTACATCACTTCTCGAATCATATAGCCGAGAGAACAGTGAACTGCAGTGAAAGCAGTGATAGCAGCAGGCCAAATTCTGTGAAAGCAATCATTTCGAGAGAAAGTTAGTTAAAATCATACACGCAAGAAGAAGTAAAAAAGATACAAAAAATCGAACACGAGAGAATTAAATACAAAATCATGAAATAAAGTTTGAAATTGCGTTGATCATTTGCATTGCCATGTTGTCATGGTAACACATTCTTCGGAAATAGCAAGCTAGAGTGAGAGCAATACGTCATTATCGTAGTAACAATGGTGTATTACTTTTCTCACACACTGAAATGATGTCAAATAAATGCCGCCTAATTACCGCAACAGTCTGATACATTGCAACTGTCCCATGAGAAAAGTAAGATACTAGACACTTTTAAAGTCATTGACATACCATATTCAACCATAATTACGTCATTCTCATTTGCCTATTGTTGGAGTGCTGCAAAAACTGAGTTTCACCAAAAATGTAAAATTTTCTCATTTTAACCGATTTCCTTTCATCGTTTTGTATCTCATTTCAATATGTTTTGTTGTAATTGATGCGTTTCAAAGTGACATGCTACCAACATTCGTTTGTTTCTATCAATCTGATTATTGTTTGTTTTCTAAGATTACTAGTGTTTTAAATTTCATTAAAAGCATCACACACATTTTTGACTCAAGCCTTCGATTTCAAAACTTTTGAGGTTTATTTAGCAATACATCCATGCTTTGAGTCCATGCTTTGATTCGTTGCCTTAACAAATTTTTCGCCTTCAAGCCCTCGGGCTCACAACTTCCACATAGGCTAAGCCAGGATCGTTCACATGTTACTTAATCACCTAAGGGGGTGGGGATTACGAATGACTACGTTACATGTTATTGTATAAACAAATGTAACTACTGTAAACTTGCTTAGGGAGGGGAAGGGGGGTTAAAAATTGGCCAAAAAATTGATTATAAAATATGCGAATCATCCCTAATACTCACCAAGCTCTTACCAATTCCAAAGAATATGTTGCCAAGGCAACATGGCAGAGATCAACGCAATTATGCAAATTCCAAACTTAATTTCGTGATATTGTATTCTATCTTTCGCATCTTTCGACTTTTATTTCATTCCTAATCCTATGTTTGTAATTTTTGTATGATTGCAACTTCTCGAAATGATTGCATTACAGAATTTGAGCTTCCGCTATTCACTCCACTTCACTGCTCTCTAGGCTATTTGATTCGAGGAAAATGTCCACTGCTGATGGAATTGCTGTTAATTTGATTCAAGTTTTTATTTCCAAAGTCTGTACTTTTATACTCTTATACTTCTGTTAAGCTGCTGAACTATCTAGATATCAGTTTTAACATTTAATTGCTTGAGGCCGACTACTTCGCATTGCCACGATGTTTGCTGACAATCAACTTACAAGATTACTTTATTTTGCGTTTGTTTTGCCTCATTATAGAGACTTTGCTGTTTTATTAAAATCTTATGGTGGACACTTTCAAAGCATCATGTGTGTTTAAAAATAGAGGTATTGCTTGTCGGGTGTTAACAGGCCAAAATGCTACACTGTTTACTTGACCAAACCGTGATTATGTGATCGATTTTCAGTACTTCTGTCTCAATGAAATACAAAGGAAATATTTTGTAATGGAATATTAATCACGAAAATCTGTGCCATCTGAAATTACCTCTAATCTCATCTGTTGGTAGAAAATGTTGAGAATTTTCCTCCGGTTCTTGTACCTTAGCATCTCAGATTCTGTTAATTCACCTTAGGCTTATGTGAGTCGCCTGAAATGACAAATAATTGAATTAATCAATAATTAATTTGAAGATGCTGCTGTCGTCTTGTTTGATGCAAATTTACAAGGAAAATCGAAATTTCTTGTCGATACGATCTCGGATCAAAGGCGTTGATTTATCAATCGAAAATGGCCGGAGTTGCGCTACAGCTGGCTTGCTCGGCAAAATTCATCTACAATTTTGTGCGCAACCTCATTCGGGGATAAATTTACACCAATTTTACATCGACTCGTGGTGTCGTTCTATAGAAATCCACATTTTTGAAGATAGAGACTTGAAACCTTCAAAGGAATCGCTAGAGGATAAAATTTTGTACTTCAAGTTGATCTTAGATTTTTTGGATATCATGCTCCTGAGCTCCACAATGAACCATGGAAGGCAGCGCAATTAGAAAAAACGTGTTTTCTGTTGCGAACTGTTATTGAACATAACTCTGGCAGGAATAGCGATATCTTAATGATCTTTTTCACCTATAAACTCGTACAGCTGGCTCTATTGAATGTGGTCACCTTCAAAAATTCATTTTCTTAAGTTTAGACCCTCAAATTGTGCGATGTTGTCGCGAAATTGGTGCGATTCCCAAAACTGCGCACAGGGTACTAGCATGTAGCGCAACCTCGCGCATCGGGGTTGTTAATGTGATAACATGAATTCGACCTATTGTACACATGTACCTAGGTACACAGTACATTATAATATCTCACTTTACATTTTCATTGTCAGGGCGGTAATTCGCATTTACGAGTTTGGGGAGGGGCTGGGAAAGCGAAGCAAGCCCAATAATTTGAGGTCCAGGGGTGAAACCCCTGGCAGGCGTGGGGGAGGCCTGCAAATTTTTTAGTATGTGTGGGGGAGCCCAAGTTGGTATGGGGGGCCCAAGTTATCATGAGGGGAGCCCAAGTTGGTATGGGGGAGCCCCTGATAGTACCGGGGAGCCCAAGTTGGTATGGGGGGGCTCAGATGTGGTGGAGCCCAAGTTGGTATGGGGGAGCCCAAGTTGGTATGGGGGGCCCAGTTAGTGCGGGGGAGCCCAGATAGTGCGTTGGAGCCCAAGTTAGTATGGGGGCCCAGGTTTGGCCATGGGGCCGGGTTGAGTGAGGGGGGCCCAGATAATGCGAGGGCCCCAAAGTTGTGCAGGGCCCAAGTTGCTGAGGGAGCCCGGTTTGGTGCGGGGGCCCAGATGAATGGGGGCCCAAGTTGGTGCAGGGGGCCCAAAGTTGGTACGAGGGCCCAAAGTTGATGGGGGCCCAGATAGGGCGGGAAGCCCAAGTTAGTGCGGGGCCCCAGGAGTGGGGGCCCAGGGTTGAATGGGGCCCAAGTTGGTATGGGGGAGCCCTGATGATGCAGGGGGCCAGTTGGTTTGGGGGCCCCAGATAGTGAGGGAGACCAGGATTTATGGGGGGGCCCAAGTTGGTGCGGGGGCCCAAGTTGGTATGGGGGAGCCAAATGGTGTGGGGGGCCAAAGTTAATGCGGGGGGGCCCAAATAACATGGGGGGTAATGGGGGGGCCGGGTTAGTATAGGGGTGGCCCGAGTTAGTATTGGGGTAGCCCGAGTTATCATGAGGAGCCCGAGATAATGGGGGGTAGTCCGGGTTTTGATCATGGGGGAGCCCAAACTAGGGGGGGAGAGGGCATGGGGTGAGTGAATGGGCTGGCCCAATATAACGGAGGGAGCCCATATTTAAAAGCGAGGGAGGCCCAAGGTAGGGTGGGCCATGCCATACGGTATAGCCCAGGATAGGGAGTTGGTCTGGTATGGTGGATCCCGTGTTTGGGGGTTGTAAAGGCATTCAAGCCCAAGGTAGAGGGTGGAGCCATATGCGGTATAGCCCAGGATAAAGGATTTGGTCTGGTATGGGTGGATCCCGTGTTTGGGGGTTGGCCCAAGGCATTCCAGAAGCCCAAGGTAGGTGGAGCCATATGCGGTATAGCCCAGGATAAGGGTTTTGGTCTGGTATGGTTGATCCCGTGTTTGAAATTTAGCCCAAGGCATTGCAGAAGCCCAAGGTGGGGTGGAGCCATATAAACCCAGGATAAGGGCAGAGTCTGGTATGGGCGATCCCTTGTTTAGGGGGTGAGACCAGGAAGTGGATAAGCCCAAGATTAGTGGTGTATAGGGGGAGCCCGTGTTTAGAGGTTAGCCCAAGTGTAGGGCGAGCCTGGGTATGGTTCTCTGTTATGATGTATACCAAGATTAAGGGGAGGCATTTGGCTCCCCCCATTGTCCAAGTATACCAAACTTTGGAATTTTTGATGCAGAAAAAAGTATCCAATCAATTCGAATGGCAGTGTTTAAATTGTCGTACGATGTATGACCCGCTGACGCCAGCCGGGCCGCGATGAGAATCAGCGGCGCTGATTCTCGAGAGGGTCTGTCAACGTCAGACAACACTTATACGCCTAGCCTGTTATCGTCGCACGGCGCGTACTTGCCCTAACCAGGGCCCTGGTTACGCGCACGGAGTGCGCGGCGCGGCAAGCGCTAAACCACCCTGGTTAGGGGAAGGCGCGTACACACACCTATGCAGCCACTTCCCTATTCCCTAAGGAAGCGCGCCGTGCAACGCGAGCTGCGAACAGGTATATAGTATGAAGTATAGGATTATACCCTCCGCCGCGCGCCATTTTTTCCGAGTGTTGCACTGTTGCGCGCGATAGGAATGAGTGAAATCTATCTACGAACTTGTAGGATTTTACCCTACCCTCCACCGCGCACACTTTTTTCCTAGTATGTAACACGACCCTCCAAACTTCCGAGTGTTGCGCGCTAGGGATGGGAGAAATCCATCAATCTACGAACAGGTTGCTTTAACCAAAGCCCGGCCCTGTCCCTCTTTACGCGCGCGCCGTCGCGTCGTTTCTGCACTTCGTTCGGCCGTGCGAAACACGCAAACATCTGGTCATGAGGTGAACGCGTATTTTCTTTGTATTTTTGTAAAATACGCTTATTTTGTAAAATTGTTTAAAATACGCATATTTTGTGAAATACGCGTATTTTGTGAAATACGCGTATTTTGTGAAATACGCGTATTTTGTGAAATACGCGTATTTTGTGAAATACGCGTATTTTTGTGAAATTATACGCGTATTTCACAAAATACGCGTATTTTGTGAAATACGCGTATTTTGTAAAATGCGCGTATTTTGAAATACACGTATTTTGTGAAGTACTTGTATTTTGAAATACGCGTAAATTGTGAAATATGCGTATTTTTTAAAATACGCGTATTTTACAAAATATATTTTGTAAAATACTATACGCGTATTTTGTAAAATATGCGTATTTTTCTTCAGCCAGATGTACACTGCAGAAGCTGGCAAACTTGACTATCGATGATCATACAGATACGATAAGATCCTTTGCCCTATATGCTAGACAGCTATGACGCATACTTCACAGATAGCTTTTTGTCAGCATCAGCGGGTCTGGTATCAACTGTTATTTATCAGTGATACCAAACCCGGTCTACATCGCGTCTGGACATGGCATGCAATGAATTTTAGACATATTATGGACAGACGTGAACTAGACTCTGAGTCAGTTGCGTGTGTAAATAAAACTTAAATGTGATCAGAAGAAGAAATACATTGAATAAACTGTTATGTTCAAATTGTACAAATATGATCAAAATTATTACATTTGCAATGTATAAATATAAACTGTCCCCAATTTTCGTAATTTCTTCCAAATTGCTTCAGCGTGAACACTTGAACAGAATGAAAGGACACAAGGAAAATTAAGTCAGTCACCAGCTCAATTTCAAGACATTTTTGGATAATCGCGAATGGGAAGTTTTGTTAAATTTAACATATTAATTCCAACCTACGTTAATTATTAACAGGTATGCCAGAGTAATACAACACAACATTAAGGAACATATACTTTGAAGATTGGTGTAGCGGAAGAACGTCCACTGACTGTTCACGACCTTCTAGGCGCGAAAATATTTTAAAAAGACGTACTGAAAAATGAAAAGGCAGATAGTCGGCCAATAAGCATCAGTAATTGTATGAGTCAAGTGGCAGATATCACAAAAAGGAGACTGGAAAGACCCAAAAAATAAAATGGATTCGTGATACCAGAGATTCTAAAATTTCCACTTGTGCACCGTTTGCTCGTTACCAGTTTAACAATCATGTACTGGGCGTGTGGAAATTTAAGAATTATTCTCATTTCTCGTAACATATGTGACAGCCGCCAGATACCAATCAAGAAAAATGACGGACGTGCTTCAAAACACGAGGCTGTATCATGAAAAACAGAATATCACCACAAAAACAACCCACCGTAACACATGGGGTGTATTGAAAACACACAGACAAACACACACAAACAACTCAATTACATACCAGCCACGTCAATCAGCACATGAAATTCAAATATTGTCACATGATCAATTCATATCATCAATATATCGGCATTTTCAAGAGCAAAATAGAAAACCCTTAAATCAGTCAACTACCCTTTAAATCGTGAAAATATCATTTAAATTATAGCCAGCAAGAAATAAATAAACCATTAAACTCTTTATTTGTACAGAAAAACAGTACCACTTTATTCAATAGAATGATTATTGCACATAATAGGACTTTTATTTATAAAAACTCGTAGCTTTACATTTTACGTCAGTTTTTCAAATTAAGAAAAACAAATCTGCAATTTTGAAGTCCTCTGCATAGCAGCTGCTACTGCTTCTCCCATGGATGCGCCGAACATTGCGCAGTGTACACGTGCAGTGTGCATACATGCAGTGCACAAGCAGTAGCATGCACCTCTCATTTGACGCTCCTATAAAATATAAAAGAACTTCTTATGATTATTATGGGATGTATTTCTACACTTTTAGAGTCTACACGGCCAGGGGTACTTCCGTTATCCTCTGCACACCATTTCGTTGAGCGTGTCGTTCAGCGCCTTCTTCCTCACTGTGAGGCAGGGCCAGTTTCTGAAGGGACGATATACATTATTTATACATTTATACTTTCTGGGGACCGGGAGATAAGAATATTTATAATATGTTTAGAGTGTGTACAAAACCTATAATCACAGTCAAAATGTAAGCCATCAGTAAAAATCACGCCCGTAAAAGCCCTTCGAATATTCGAAAGGCCAGTCAAAAGTTAGACATTTCTTTCTGCAAGCCCTTTCGTATGCCCTTTATATCAACGAACCTTGGAACAGGCCTGCTGTGACTGATGAGCACACATACCAGAATGAATAACCATCAGTGAAAATCACTATCAGCTGGTTTGGAATTCTAAAAATCACCTCTTTAATTTCGTAGAGGTAGATTTTTCCGTACAGTCTCCGATAATGGAGCTCTTTGCCGTTGCAGACCACTGGATCCAGTTCAAAGCTGTCCGTGTGTTTGTCTGTAACGAAAAACTGGAACCTGAAAGGGCGGTATTTGTGTGTAATATGGAATACCCTAGGAACAAAGGGTGTACTGCTACAGGGGATGGAAGCAGGTGAAATTTTTCTGTTCCCAATTGCGTTTTTGTTTACAAAGGCATTGAGAAAAGGTTAGCAGAGATCGTGTTTTGTGGGGGTTGTGTGTATACTACCTTTACGCGTACTGTTAAATCTGAAATAGGTGGTGGTTTTTGGTCGTTGGTCGTCGTCGTCGTATGTCACATTTTCGATCAACTGCTCCTTTATAATATCACTCGCGTCAGAATAGCTTGGTGTAGTGGCATCCTTCGCATTATGGGTTGCAGCTAGCTAACTGGGCTACTTTGGTATTCGAGGTTCAATGCTCTGTTCATACTGATGTTCTTTATCAAAAATCTAACAATTCTTAAAACAATCATAAAATTAAAACTTAATCAATCTTCCACAGAATCCGATCGAATTTAGTTTCAATCACACAGCCATTTGAACTTCTTTATTAAGTAGCGGGCAATTCGGACAATTTACAATGGGCGTATTAGTGCCATCAGTTATAAATGATCTAACGAATTGACTAGAGGAAAATAAAACACTAAAAACATAAGTGTTTGTCTCGGTTCATGATTGATAACAATGATATATCTGAATCTTTAATCTTGGTCAGTAATTAATAATTATATTGTGAATCTCAATCTTGAAATATCAGGCGGGGTACAATATTAGCGATCATTGCAATGGTTTGATATCTGCAACGCAACACAAAGAAAATTTAACGCGTAACGAAATGGTGATCATAGTTATGAAACTCTGAACGGCGTACAGGCATCTTCAAGAGTTCTATGAAAATGAGGAACGCGCGCAAACATTTGGCACGTGGAACGGAAATCGCCCACATGCGATATTTCGATCTGCGCGTTGTTCTCAATTGTAGTAGAATGAAATATATATATAGCGCCCGCAGCATTGGAATAATTGCCAAAAATCAAAAATTGATTCAATGATATTTAGTATTGCGATGTCACACTTGATAGAAGAAGCGTTTATCACGGAAAGTTATTTCAGATAAATCTGTCTATTCAATACCAACTCTTGGTGTACGCCCGCGATTGTATCTTGATTTGTGAGGTCACTTTTATGCTTTATCGTCAACTCACTATGTCAGTAAATAAGACTGACAACGGTCAAATGACAGCGTACGTTCTAATAGTAATACCAGCCCCGGGGAACAGGAAATTAAGCGCCTGCATACGGGAACAATCAACAACGCACAAGAAATGCTCCGGCACGCAATTCTTGTTTATAGGGAGAGTAATTCTTGCCGTGTCGTGTCGAACTTCTACGTGCGCCTCACTGGATGTTTATTAATAACAGGCATTGCGCCACGCACAATAACGCCGCGCACGTAGGAGTCCCTGTTGTCAGTCAAACAACATGAAATATGAATGAGTACTATTTTTCGAACCCCAGTGTCTCTGTTGATGTTCCAAATATCAATCCTTCCCATTGCATCGACTGAGGCGAAGACTGCTGGATGGATCGGAGACCACTTCACATCAAACACGTAGTCGTTTGCGTTGTCAAACGAGTGCAAGGGTTTACTCAACTGAAATAAATGTCTCGTCAAGGATAAATGGATTACTGCAAAACTAGTTAGGGAGAGTTAGATCCATCTGGGAAAAAATTATTAACCAAACGATTTCTTCACCAAAGTACTTCTTTGGGTCCTAGGAAACACCAAAAAAAAGTTCTAAGCCCAACTCCTTGGGGAAAAAAAGTTATGGCCATTTTAAATTTGGTATCTGGAATCGCGCCTAGCATGAAAACCTGTAACTTTGGTTCCTTTTGGAGTTGAGAGCAAACCAACCACCTTAAAGTGACCGCAGTGGGCGCATTGTGTCGGGCGGATCGGGGTTTCGGAGCCCTCAGACCTTTATTTTTTGAGTTATGGCCCAGAAACCGAATTTTGGTCACCCGCGATTCAATAATTGCTATGAAAACTGTAACTTTGGTCCCTTTTTGATCTGAAAGCGGACCAACCACTTCAAGTGAACCGCAATCAGCTCATTATAGGGGGTAAATGATGTTTTAAAGGCCAGCAAACTTTCGTTTTCCAGTTATGGTCCAGAAACGGAATTTTAACATATCTCAAGATCATACTATGAATATGACTTTGTTTTCAAGTTATTATCAATCAAACTGAAATGATGCCAACCCCCTATTTTCCAAACTGGGGTTGTGTTGAGAAACACACTTTGTATATACGTATTCCAAGGTTGATCATGGTGCCACTGCCATTAATATCTTAATGTAGCTAGCAGATCTATCAGAGTAGCAGAGTCGAGCCTTCTCCACCTCCCCAGACCCTCCTAAACACCTGTTGGAACTTCTTCGACGATGGCATGAGACTTTCAGACACAGGAAACACGCAGATTTCTTTCTTCATCAACTCCCTCCCGTGAATCCTGATAGAAAAATCTGCTTTCTTGATATCCTTATTCACCTGAACAAGTCAGCCCCAGTCTAAACGAAGCTGACACCTGACACATACCAACCTCTATGCCTGACGCCCACTACTATTCTTCTACTAAAAAGACACTGTCATCAGATCCCTGATAAGATGAATCCAAAACCTCATCATGGCAGAAGTGTCACAGAAGTGCAATATCCCCATTCTCCACCTCATACCAATCTTTTGCCTCCTTCAACATGCTGATCAGACCCAAACTATCCCTCAAGACATATCTTCCCTCCCTCCATACCTATAAAAAGATCCTGAACCAACACAACATCAAAACAATGAGATTTTCACCAAGGCAGATTCAAGAAGTCAAACCCTTCCTTCACCCTAACACCCTGAAACCCAGCACCAGATCTACGACAACGGCAGTCACTACTGCCCTGCCAAGTACAATGGAGTAGTGGAGAGACCTATCGCCCCCTTCTGGATAGAATTAAAGAGCACGAGGGATGATACAGACCCAGAAACTCTGTGGAGTGTGGACACGACAGATAGAGTGAAATATGCTCTTGCCCTTCACTCCATGTATCGAATGGTCACACAAAAGAATTGTAGACTGGTTGGAGCAGCATTCCATATCCTCAACGCCCTCCCTTCCAGGTGCCACCCTGACCTGTCAGAACCAAATATCATGAACAAAATTGATGTGTATTGTGTAAGATGTCAGTAGTTGGGTAGAGAGTTACTGAGTCTGTACCTACTGAGGTACCTATAGTATTTAAGGAGATCCTAGGGAGGATGGGGTTCCGGAGTGAACTACACCACTTGAGTGATTAGCATTGTCTGTTCTGTTCAAGGGAGGTATCTTAGCTGAGATGGCTGCTTTACTTGTTCTGTCAGGTCAAGACCTAAGATCCATAGGGGAGCAGTCGATGGATGTGGATGTTGCTCCAGGAAATCCGCAATGCTATGACCATTACTCCAGTCATTACATGGAATGGGGGGCAGGAACAAATTCCACTTTCTGCCTGTGTCATCACCAGCATTACTGAGTTTTGATCATCTCTCGTGCTCTTTGATTCAACCCAGAAGGGAGCAGTATGCCTGTCCCATGTACTTGGTAGGACAATCAAGGTAGCTGATCTCGTAGATCTGATGTTGGGTGTCAGATCAATGTAGTGTAGGTTCAGCATCTTTTTGCTTTTTTGATAAGCTTGGGGAGAGGGGTGGAAGGGTAAATATATCTTGAGGGGAAATTTGGGTCGGATCTGCCTTCTCCATCATGGCTTTGGAACTTCTGCCATGATGGAGGCGATGGCTTCATAAGGATTTAGGAATGAATCTGTTCTGTAGGAGGGCTGTCTGTTGACGCAAAGTTCTTTGTCTAGGATCTGATGACGGTGTATTTGTTGGTTTGTTGGGAGATGTATTACAGGAATAGTAGCAGGTGCCAGGCATAGAGGTTGATGTATATGAGCTTCCCAGTTCCCAAAGACTGGGGTTGACTTATTCCGGAGGAAGAATATGTCAAGGAAGGGGATGGATGTTATTAAAGATATGGTCGTCGGTCAGGGAGTTGGTGAAGAAATGAGTCTGCATGGTTTCGGTGTCCAAAAAGTCTCATGCCGTGGCACCATCATCAACCTTGCAAAAAAGAGGGACCGTTGAAATCATTTCAGCAAAGTCATAGTATGATCTTGAGATATGTTAAAATTCCGTTTTTGGGCCATAACTGGAAAATTAAGAGTTTGCTGGCCTTCAGGACATCATCTGCCCCCTATAATGAGCTGATTGCGGTTCGTTTGAAGTGGTTGGTTTGCTTTCAGATCAAAAAGGGACCAAAGTTACAGTTTTCATAGCAATTATTGAATCGCGGGTGACTAAAATTCGGTTTTTGGGCCATAACTCAAAAAATAAAGGTCTGAGGGCTTTGAAACCTTGATCCGCCCGACATAATGTGCCCATTGCGGTCATTTTAAGGTGGTTGGTTTGCTCTCAACTCCAAAAGGAACCAAAGTTACAGGTTTTCAAAGTTTGCGCTAGGCGCGATTCCAGATACCAAATTTGAAATGGCCATAACTTTTTTTCCCCAAGGAGTTGGGCTTAGAACTTTTTTTTGGTGTTTCCTAGGACCCGGAGAAGTGCTTTGGTGAAGAAATCGTTTGGTTAATAATTTTTTCCCAGATTGGTCTCCTGGGCCATAATTCTCCCTAACTAAATGCAGATTTAGGTACTGAAAACTACTATCAAAATGTATCCATAATTTCTCAAGAAAATTCATTTAAGAGACCAACCTTATTATTCCAAAGTTTGACTGTCCAATCAGTCGACGAGGAGACGAAGAGGTGAGAAAAGTCGCCCTGGCCCACAGCTTTGTTACAATCCAAACCAGTGACCGGGCCGTGATGCCCTTCGAATGCCTCGTTGATGCCCGCCTTATTCCCGTGCCTTGAACACGAGTAGAGCGTGCCTTCCTCACTGCCAACGAGGAAATTGTTCACCTGAACAGGGGTTGTTTACGTAATATTTTTAGTTCACAAAGTAAAAATGAGTGGTCAACGCCATGTGAATTGAATCAAATCAGTTACCACTCAGAGTTTCTTTGAAATCAAAACCATAGATAATCAAATCCATTCCAACAAACCTCTCCGAGGGAGAAAGACATGCTCGTCACAGCTACAGTCTTAGTTTTCTGCTGCAGCTCGAGGGTGTCCTGGGGCTGTGACAGCATATCCAGGCTCCACGAGCAGAGTTTCCCGTCAGTTGCGATAGAGATCAGATTGTGGGCGTTCTGTGTACCCACCACTTGAAGACAGAATACTGGGTGCTGCGGGTAGGAGGTTTAATTAATCACAGGGGAGGGTTTTTGAGTACAGTCCCATATGACTATTCCATGTGTACTCGCTATGCGAGGATTAAATCATACTGCTTACTCTCCATTAGTAATATCCCTCAAGAAAGCTGTGAGGACCTCATCAAACACTCCTAATGTAAAATATTAAACAGTGTACACAATAATTCGTAATACTTATGCACTTCCAGCTCTTGAACTGACCGTATGAGCGGATGCTGAGAGAGGCGACCTTTGGATGGGTGTTCGCTTGCTGGCCCGCATGTCCCAAGCTACAATCTGCCCACTGTACGTCCCTCCCAGGATGAGGTTAGGCTGGAACCGGGCAAAACACGCACACATCACGGGCGACTGAAGTTAACACAATATGTTACTCCACATACTTTAACATGTACGAATGGCACGCAGTTCTAAAATTAATAACTGTTTCAAATTAGTGAAATCCACATACGCGCGCACAGAAACATCGGTGCGCGAGAATGTCTGTACAACGATTTGTCGTTGCGCCTGACGCAAAGTACTCATTTAGTGGCAATTTCAGTAGGACCGAAACTTAAATTGTACCAAGCCAAGATTTTGGAAAATTCTATGTTCGCCTGGTAATTTGTCAATATCTCCGAATCCCTTCGTCAAATATCAATGAAACTTAGTATTCAATTCGAGGATGATCCTTAAAAGCCAACAACGGCCAAAAAAAGTCTATGAGCTCATTTATTCTCTATTATCAAACACAAGGATTTAATTCGATTTTACCAAGATCAACCATAGTTCAACAGTCATTTCCAATCTCGCATAGATTGGAAAGTTTCATGAAATTGTGACGTAGGATTTCGGAGACAAGACCGTTGTACCAAATCGACCTTAGTAAAATCAAAATAAATCCTTGTGTTTGACTGTAGCGAAAAAATTAGCACGTGGACTTTCGATTTTTTGACGTTTTTCCCTTCTCAGGATCACTCTCAATTAGATTGGAAAGTTTAATGAAATTATGACGAAGGAATTCGGAGATATGACCGTTGTACCAAATCGACCTTAGTGAAATCAAAATAAATCCTTGTGTTTGACTGTAGCGAAAAAATTAGCACGTGGACTTTCGATTTTTTGACGTTTTTCCCTTCTCAGGATCACTCTCGAATAGATTGGAAAGTTTCATGAAATTATGACGTAGGAATTCGGAGATATGACCGTTCTACCAAATCGACCTTAGTAAAATCAAAATAAATCCTTGTGTTTGACTGTAGCAAAAAAATTAGCACGTGGACTTTCGATTTTTTGACGTTTTTCCCTTCTCAGGATCACTCTCGAATAAATTGGAAAGTTTCATGAAATTATGACGTAGGAATTCCGAGATATGACCGTTGTACCAAATCGACCTTAGTAAAATCAAAATAAATCCTTGTGTTTGACTGTAGCGAAAAAATTAGCACGTGGACTTTCGATTTTTGACGTTTTCCCTTCTTAGGATCACTCTCGAATAGATTGGAAAGTTTCATGAAATTATGGCGTAGGAATTCCGAGATATGACCGTTGTACCAAATCGACCTTAGTAAAATCAAAATAAATCCTTGTGTTTGACTTTAGCGAAAAAAATTAGCACGTGGACTTTCGATTTTTTGACGTTTTTCCCTTCTTAGGATCACTCTCGAAAAGATTGGAAAGTTTCATGAAATTATGACGTAGGAATTCGGAGATATGACCGCTGTACCAAATCGACCTTAGTAAAATCAAAATAAATCCTTGTGTTTGACTGTAGCGAAAAAAATTAGCACGTGGACTTTCGATTTTTTGACGTTTTTCCCTTCTTAGGATCACTCTCGAATAGATTGGAAAGTTTCATGAAATTATGACGTAGGAATTCGGAGATATGACCGCTGTACCAAATCGACCTTAGTAAAATCAAAATAAATCCTTGTGTTTGACTGGCGAAAAAATTAGCACGTGGACTTTCGATTTTTGACGTTTTTCCCTTCTTAGGATCACTCGAATAGATTGGAAAGTTTCATGAAATTATGACGTAGGAATTCGGAGATATGACCGTTGTACCAAATCGACCTTAGTAAAATCAAAATAAATCCTTGTGTTTGACTGTAGCGAAAAAATTAGCACGTGGACTTTCGATTTTTCGACGTTTTTCCCTTCTCAGGATCACTCTCGAATAGATTGGAAAGTTTCATGAAATTATGACGTAGGAATTCGGAGATATGACCGCTGTACCAAATCGACCTTAGTAAAATCAAAATAAATCCTTGTGTTTGACTGTAGCAAAAAATTAGCACGTGGACTTTCGATTTTTTGACGTTTTTCCCTTCTCAGGATCACTCTCGAATAGATTGGAAAGTTTCATGAAATTATGACGTAGGAATTCGGAGATATGACCGTTCTACCAAATCGACCTTAGAAAAATCAAAATAAATCCTTGTGTTTGACTGTAGCGAAAAATTAGCACGTGGACTTTCGATTTTTCGACGTTTTTCCCTTCTCAGGATCACTCTCGAATAGATTGGAAAGTTTCATGAAATTATGACGTAGGAATTCGGAGATATGACCGTTGTACTAAATCGACCTTAGTAAAATCAAAATAAATCCTTGTGTTTGACTGTAGCGAAAAAATTAGCACGTGGACTTTCGATTTTTGACGTTTTTCCTTCTTAGGATCACTCTCGAATAGATTGGAAAGTTTCATGAAATTATGACGTAGGAATTCGGAGATATGACCGCTAACCAAATCGACCTTAGTAAAATCAAAATAAATCCTTGTGTTTGACTGTAGCGAAAAATTAGCACGTGGACTTTCGATTTTTGACGTTTTCCCTTCTCAGGATCACTCTCGAATAGATTGGAAAGTTTCATGAAATTATGACGTAGGAATTCGGAGATATGACCGTTCTACCAAATCGACCTTAGAAAAATCAAAATAAATCCTTGTGTTTGACTGTAGCGAAAAAATTAGCACGTGGACTTTCGATTTTTCGACGTTTTTCCCTTCTCAGGATCACTCTCGAATAGATTGGAAAGTTTCATGAAATTATGACGTAGGAATTCGGAGATATGACCGTTGTACTAAATCGACCTTAGTAAAATCAAAATAAATCCTTGTGTTTGACTGTAGCGAAAAAATTAGCACGTGGACTTTCGATTTTTTGACGTTTTTCCCTTCTTAGGATCACTCTCGAATAGATTGGAAAGTTTCATGAAATTATGACGTAGGAATTCGGAGATATGACCGTTGTACCAAGATATTGCATTTGGTACAGTTGGTACACTTAGGTCCGACTCGGCAATTTTCGAAAAATTTTGTCATTCGGTGATGAATGTTTGGTGTATTGAGGACTCCGCCTTTCCCGTTTTAACATAATTAGTCATTACTTATGTGGATAAAGATTAGAACTGTGTATTTATCGACTTGTTCGATGCTTTCAAGCGAATAAAGACTTACAAAGATTTCTAAGAATCCGCGCAATAATTCCATACTAAACATGGTGGTGAAGTACATACGAGTTGTCACTTGAAATTAGACATACCTGGCAATGGAATATGTACTCGGGCGATGTTTTAGAGAATTTCTTGTTCCACACCAGAACCACACCCTCAGGCTCATTAGGTGCTTCCTCGTTGTTGTTGTAACTCGCTAAGATTAGCTCGGGGTATTTCTCGTTCAGATCAAAGGACGTCACACTTCGGTTCCTGGTCCATCTCTCGTCTTCAAATACGCGTGAAGCACGCAGCAATTCGTCCGCATTATCGCCACTGAGGGAGGGGTATGGCGTGTAGGGGTATTTACATTGAAAAAAACATATTGTGATCGGCTCACTTACGTACGAAAATTACAGAACCTCGGCATTTAGATAGGAGAAAGTTGGAGACTTGGTTTTTAAGTTCGGTGTATCCGAAAAGGGTTTTATCTGGGCAATTCAGTATAGACTTGGAATGGTTAGAGCATTGGAACGCGCGTAACCGCTGCGCGCGTCATAAATGCACGTGTGCGGTTTTGAAACCCTGGCAACGCGTTTTTTCCTCCCAGAACCACTAAAAAGCTCCAGCTTACGTTCTGATTTCTCGCTCTCGAAGCCAGATACTTCACTTTCATTGCTTAATTGCTGTTGTTTCTTCTTACCATGGAAGACACGACCCTAACCTTGATTGCCTCCTTCATTCTCTTGCTAGCACTCAGTCTGATGGGTCTCTTCATACACCTGATCAGATCCGCCAAACAAGACTCGGCTGCTACCATCGCGAGGCTCAGCGGATCAGTCAACAAGTTGATCCAACTCCAGACAACGAACGACAGGACGTTCTCTGAGATGCAGGCCTTCCTGACCCGGCGTCTCAAGAACCTGCTGGTACCACAGCGACCCCGACACACTGCACATGGAGTTCAGACAGACGATGTGGAGACAGGGACTGCCGGCAGTCAGACTCAGAACCCAGGGACTGTTTTGGGCCGACTCCCGCCCCTACTGGTGCGTCCTGCCTTGTCCAGTGATGTCACTATAGAGATAGGGGAGGAGTGAGGAACCAGCAGCCCAGGGATCAAGACATCCTACCAGGACTTCTGATCTACGCCATTTCTACGACATTTTAGCAACCATTTCTACGACATTTTAACTACCATTTCTACGATTTTATTACGGTCCCTAGTTTACTAGGGGCCACAGTGGGGGGAGGAAGGGTAAGCCTCTCCGTGCCAGCCTCTGGTTTTCCAGAGGTCCCACTGCCGCGGATCTGACCCGGCTGATGATCCAGGAGTGCGGTCAACTCTACTTTAAGCATTCGAATTCTTTGTCTGTTCGTTCAGAAGTTTCCTCTTTAATTTTACTCTGGCGAGTGACACTTACATCTGACGGGATACTTCAATGACATAACACTACTATAAGCGCTAACACCGTTTTTCTTATGGCTCAAGAGACCTTACACCTAAATCGAGCTATTCAAACCAACACTAGGTCACCCAGTTCTAGCCCCAGTACCAAGCTCTCAGTTTGGCAGTGAGGTGACAGTCAAACTATTACCCTAGAATCTAGATATTAAGTACCTACTGGCTACGATTAACGCATGTACTTAGGACTCTCCTATTAATATGTCTAGGATGGCTAATACAATTGCAACATCATGAAATGCTTGGGCCACCATGCTTTATGAGATGCTTAATGCCTCATGATATGCACTATATAGTAGGGGACTACTGTAATGATTATACTCAGTTTAGTAAAACAATAGCGTATATTATTATTGTCATTTCACAGTAAAGAAATGATCATCAGCAGAATGGCATGGTAGAGCACCTGACATACTAAACATACATTATACACAAAACAAGCATTATACATTATACACACAGTACCTACACACTAGTTCACTACACAATTATTATACACACTGTTAGAAATGTATAGTCACGTGATACATTGCAAATTTCAATCCTCATTCTATCTGATAAGAGATATGAATCACTACAAATTTGCAACGAATACCAAAGCAAAGGAGCACACTTTCCCGATTTCACCACCTTCGGTTTCATTCAATGTTATCTCTCGCATGTTTTCTCTTTTCTCACCTTTAGTCAACACGTACAATAAATTCACTCGTTGTTGACAAGGTATTGAAATTGAATACTGAATTTTCGCTGGATTATTTTCACCCTTCTTCAATCTTCACCATGATGTTTCACTTCAGACTTCTATCTGTCCCAACAAAACCACCCATTTCCATTGATACATTATTCCATGTTTTCCTCATTCCTTAACATTACCTAACGTATAATCGCCTTGAGTCATCACACACATTTACTACATCACTCGTTGTTGACAAGGAATAGTAGGAACCCATCCGTGTAGAGGTAAAAATTAAGCACCCATTTCTAAGTTAAAGTTAAAAGGGGGGTTTAAAGGTTTTTGCCAAAAAAGAGATGTGAGTATTATTACTGGATGGTACTTTAATATACTTTACCTTCATTATAAAATATGACATTTTTTAGTATACATTATTATAAACAAAAACTATAATTCCCCCCCATTTCTAGGGGGGGCGAAAAAAACCAATTTCGGTTAAATTTTAGAAAAGTCCAGAAAGTGTCACAAAGCGTCCAAAAACCCAAAAAGCGTCAAAATGTCAAAAAAGAAAAAGGAAAAAAAAAAAAAAAAAAAAAAAATAAAAAAAAAAAAAAAAAAAAAAAAAAAAAAAAAAAAAAAAAAAAAAAAAAAAAAAAAAAAAAAAAAAAAAAAAAAAAAAAAAAAAAAAAAAAAAAAAAAAAAAAAAAAAAAAAAAAAAGTTTTTTTTTTTTTTTTTAAAAAAAAAAAGGGGGAAAAAAAAAAAAAAAAGGGGGGAAAAAAAAAAAAATTTTTTTTTGGGGGGGAAAAAAAATTTTTTTTAAAAAAAAAAAATTTTTTTTTAAAATTTTTTGGGGGAAAAAAAAAATTTAAAGGCCCAAAAAAAAAAAAAAATTTTTTAAAAAAAATTTTTTTAAAGGGAAAAAAAAAAATTTTTTTGGTTAAAAAAATTTTTTTTTTTTTCCCCCCCTTTATTTTTAAAAAAACAAAAACCCCCAAAAATAAAAATTTAAAAAAAAATTTTAAAAAATTTTAAAAACCAAAAAACCCTTTTTTTTTTTTCCCCCCCCCCAAATTTTTTTTAAAAATTTTAAAGGGGGGGTTTTTAAATTTTGGCTTTTTGGGGTTTTGGGGGTTTTTTTCCCCCCCCCCCAAAAAAGGGGGTTTTTTTTCCCCCCAACCCGGGGGTTTTTGGGGTATAAAAAATTTTTGGGTTAAAAAACCCAAATTTAATTTTTAAAGGGTTTTTTTTTTAAAAAAAAATTAAAAAATTTTAAAAAAAAATTTTTGGGGGGGTTTTAAAAAAGGGCGGATTTTGGGGCCCCCTTTTTGGAAAAAATTAGTTGTTCCCCCCCAAATTTCCATGTATGGATTATGGTTTTTTTTTTGGGAAAACCCAAAAGGGGGGCCCCCTTTTTTTCCCCCTTTTTCCTTTTGTTAAGGTTAAAGGAAAAAAAGGGGGAAAACCCCGGGGCCCCCGGGGGGGGCCCCGGGGGGGGGGCCCCAAAGGAAGGGGTTTGGGGGGGTTTGGGAATTTTTTAAAAAGGAGGCCAAAGGGGGGGGTTAAGGGGGGTTTTAAATTTTTAAAGGGAAGGGTGAAAAAAAAGGGGGAAAAGGGGGTTTAAAAAAAGGGGGGAAAAAAAAAAAAAGGGGGGGGGAAAAGGGGAAAAAAAAGGGTTTGGGAAATTTTGGGGGGGGGGAAAAAAAAAGGGGGGGGGGTTTAAAAAAGGGGGGGGGGGGGGGGGAAAAAAAAAAAAAAAAGGGGGGGGAAAGGGGAAAAAGGACTGGGGGGGGAAAAAAAAAGGAAAAAGGTAAAAAAAGGGAAAGGGGGGGTTTTTTTTTTTTTTAAAAAAAATTTTTAAAAAAGGAAAAAAAATTTGGGGGGGGGGGGGGTTTTAAAGGGGGGGGGGGAGGCGTTTTGGGGGGGGGGGGCCGGGTTTGGGGGGGAAAAGGGGGTTTTTGGGGGAAAGGGAAAATAAAAGGGGGCGGGGGAAAGGGGGGGGGGGGGGGGAAAAAAGGGGAAAATTTTTGGGGGGGGGGGGAAAATTTGGGGGGGGGGAAAGCTTTTTGGGGGGGGGGGGGGGGAAAATTGGGGGGGGGTTTTTGAGGGGGGGGGGGGGGGGAAAAGGGGGAAAGGGGGAAAAAGAAGAGTTAAAAAAGGGGGGAAAGGTTGGGGGGGGGGGAAAAAAGGAAATTTTTTAAATTTGGGGGGAAAGGGGAGGGGGGGAAAATTAAGGGGGGGGGGGGGGTGGGGGGGCGAAAGGACCCCCGGGGTTTAAAAGGGGAAAAAGGGGGGCCCCGGGGGGGGGGGGGGAAAAAGGGGGGGGGTTTGGGGGGGGTTTAAAGGGGGGGGGAAAAGTTTTTGGGGGGGAAAAGGGGGGGGGGGGGAAAGGGGTTTTTTTGGGGGGTTTTGGGGGGAAAAAAAGGGGGGGGGGGGGAAAAAATTTTTTTTAAAAGGGGGGGGTGGGGGGGTTGGGGGGAAAAATGGGGTTTAATTTTTTTTTTTAAAAAAGGGGGGAAAAGGAAATGGGGAAGGGGTTTTTAAAAGGGGTTTTTTTTTGGGGGGGGCCCGGGGAAAAAAAAGGAAAAGGGCTTGGGGTTTGAAAAATTTTAAAAAAAGGAAGGGGGGGGGGGGCGGGGGTAAGGGTAAAGAAAAAAAAGGCGGGGTTTAAAAAAAAAATTTTTCCCCGGGGGGGGGGGAAAAAAAAAATGGGAAATTGGGGTGTTTTTTTGGGGGGAAAGGATTTAAAAAAAAGGGGGGGGGAAAAAAAGGGGGGGGAAAATTTTAGGGGGGGGTTGGGTTTTTGGGGGGGGAGGGGGGGGTTAAAGGGGTGGGGAAAAAAAAGGGGGAAAAATTTTAAAAAAATTTTTAAGGAAGGGTTTTTTTTTTGGGGGGAAAGGGGGGGGGTTTTTTTTTTTTGGGGGGGTTTAAAAAAAAAAGGGGAAGGCCAAAAAAGAGGGTCAAGGTTTTTTTTAAAAAAAAAAAAGGGGGTAAGGAAAATTTTTCCAAAAAAAAAAATTTTTTTAAAAAAAGGGGAGTTTGGGAAGGGGGGGGGGGTTAAAAAAAAAGGGGGAAAGGGGTTTTTTGGGGGAGGGGGGAAAAAGGGGGGGTTTTTGGGGGGGGTTTTTTTTGATTTTTTTTTTGGGGAAAAAAAAAAGGGATGGGGGAGGGTTCCCGGGGGGGAAAGGGGGGGGGGGGTTTGGGGGGTTTTTGGGCAAAAAAAAATTGGGGGGGGTTTTTAAAAAAATTTTTGGGGGAAAAAAGGGGGGGGGAATTTAAAAAGGGGGGCAGGGAAAAAAAAAAAAGGGGGGTTTTTTAAAGGAGGAAAAATTTTTTTTTCCCCAAAAAATTTTTAAAAGGGGGGGGGAAAAGGGGGGGGAAAAAAAAAGGTGGGAAAAAAAAGGGGGGAAAAAAAAAAGGGGGGGGGGGGGGGGAAAAAAAAAAAAAAGACCCAAAAAAAAAAAGGGGGGGGTTTTTTGGGGGGTTTTGGGGGGGGGGGAAAAAGGGGGGGGGGGGGGGGGGGGGTTTTGGGTTGGGGGGAAAGGGGAAAAAAAAAAGGGGTTTTTGGGGGGAAATTTTTTTTAAAAGGGGTTTTTTTTTGGGGGGGGGGGGGAAAAAAAAAAAAGGGGGTTTGGGGGGGGGGGTTTGGGGTTGGGGAAAAAGGGGGGGGGGGGGAAAGGGAAAATTTTTTGGGGAAATTTTGAAAAAGGGGGGAAAAGGGTTTTGGGTCATTTTTTAAAATTTTTGGGGAAAAAAAAAAAATTTTTTTTTGGGGTTGTAAAGGGTTTGGGGGGGCCCGGAATTTTTGGGGAAAAGGGGGGGTGTCGGGGGGGGGTTTTTTTGGGGGGGGGGGAAAGGGGGGTTTTGAAAAGGGGGAAAAAAAGGGGGGGGTTTTTCCTTTTTTTTGGGGGTTTGGGGGGGAAGGGGGGGGATGGGGGGTTTTTTTTGGGGGAGGGGGCCCGGTGGGGGGAAAAGGGGGGCCGGGGGGGGGGCCCCAAAAGGGGGGGCGGGGGGTTTGGGGGCGGGGGGGATTTGGGGGGGGGTTTGGGGGGGGGGGGGGGGTTTAAAAAAGGGGGGGGGAAAAAATTGGGGGGGGGGGGGAAAGGTTTGGGGGTTTGGGGTTGGTGAAAAGGGGGGGGGGGTTTTTTTTTTGGGGGGGGAAAAAAGGGGGGAAAAAAAAAGGGGGGGAAAAAAAATTTGGGTCATTTTTTTCCCCAAATTTTTTTTTAAAAAAATTTTTTGGGGGAAAAAAAAAAGGGGGAAAATTGGTTAAGGGAAAATTTTAAATTTTAAAAAAAAAAAGAAAATTGATAAGGATTTTTTTTTAAAAGTAAAAAACCCCCAAAAAAAAAAAAAACCCCCCGGGGGGATCGCCCCGAATCAAGGAGATTGTCCCAGCTTCCCAGTATCAATTTATCAATGGGTGTGCCCCAGGATCAAGGGGTGTGCCCCAGGATCAAGGGATAAGTTCTATGATCAAAGTGTGTCCTTGGATGAAGAACTAAAGAAGTTTATTGTGGGATCAAGGCGTTTGTCCATTTTCGTAAAAAAGTACAAAAATTAAAAAAACCCTTTACAGCCCAAAAACAATAGAAATAAAATAAGGGTAGGGAAGCGCCCGCCCTACTTTTCGATTCTTGGGCTAGGCTTTGTTTTCTTTGTTTGTTTGGGCATCATCCCCACCCATCAAAATAGCCGTTGACTTTTGTTATAAAACAATGCGCACAGGCTTTATGTAAGTAGCCGTTTTCTAATGTAATAATCAATATATTCCTCATCTCCCTGTCTTATCAGTCCTGTCACTTAAATGATCCCCTTTACTCCATGCATGTTTCCAGATCTGACCTATTTTACCTGTGATTTGATTTGTGGGTCAGTGGTTAGTGTGGTGTAGTGGTATCGATTTGGGCACAGGATCTAAAAGATCATGAGTTCGAATCAGCCAGCACCACTGAGCTAAGGGTGAGAGATTTATTTTGAGCCTATGCAGCCCTACGGTTCACTCAGCCGAGCGTACAGGAGTACAGGAAACTGTGTGGGAGGGGTAAATAAGAAGTTGCGCATTGCAGCGAAGTCTTGGGCAAATAAAGTATGGATTACACTTCCTTGACCGTTACTGGCTTGTTTATATTTTGTTTCCTTTGATTCCTGTCATTTGGCTGTACAGCTGTTGGAATAGAAGTAAAAACCTTGAAAAAGTGATGGCCTGGCTCAAGCAAACATCAATTAGCTATTAATTAGGCTTTTTATTAGCTCTATTGGATGATAAGGGATTTAAAATTGGATCAACCTCGCAGACAAAAGCCATTTAAAAGGGTCAAAACGCGACAAAACGCGACAAAAAGTGTCAAAAGCGCGAGAAATGAGTTGAAAAGTGCGTAAAAACGCGACAAATGGCGTCCAAAAGTGTCGCAATATGCGATAAAATATGCCAAAAAGTGGCAAAATGCGCCAAAAAAGCGTCAAAATGAGCCAAAAAAGCGTCAAAATGCGCCAAAAAACGTCAAATGCGACAAAAAGGGTCAAAACGCGACAAAACGCGACAAAAGAGTACCAAAATTGCGTCAAAACGTGACAAAGCGCGTCAAAACTGTCCAAAAATGTGCGACAAATCGTGCCAGACTATGTCAGAATGGTGTCAAATACAAAAAGTGTCGAAACGCGACAAAAAGTGACAAAAAGCGCCTAGAATGTGTCAAAACATGCAAGAAAAATGACAAACTGAAAATGTCGCCGTCCCCCTAGAAATGGGGGGTATACATGTCATAAGCTAGCACTACATGACGTGTACGTGTAGGAAAACCTACGTGATAAAACACTTAGTCACAGACCTGTTGTCACATGTACATAATTGCGACAACTATTGTACAATATGTTGATAATACATGTAGAGATAATGAGAAAAAACAATCTGACATACATAAATAATGTGTTAGACACAGTGTTTTATAGCATACCAACACACTTTGTATGCGCTACACATATAAACTGTAGGTATGCGTATAAAATGTATTACTATTAGCATTGGTGATACCAAAGTACCGTGATACCAAAGTGCCGTGAGAATGGAGTGTATAGTGTTACAAGGGATCAAAGTGAACTATATATCATTGTCAGAGGATACGGCTAAGTGAGTAAGTGGTTGCTCTCTCACTAAACCACTCACACAGTCACAGTGTGACTGTGTGGGTGGTTTAGTGAGAGAGCACTTTGGTGCTTATAATGGGATCATACCTTCTCTAAAAGAATCATGTCGAATTGTTAATTATGTTATCTGCCCCAACCATAAACCGAAATCACTTTTCAAAATATAAATTTTTTTACATTACTTTCCATTTTTCTAATATCACTTTTTCAATAACCCATAATTAACCCCTTTCACCCAATCGCCTAACCTGTCGCTGAGTCCCTCGCCACTGTAAGGGAATGCTATGTCGATGGGGTCACTGAGGGCCTTCTCCACAACTCTAGCTGCCGTGTCAAAGAAAGATCTGAAGTCCTGTGATGAGAGGATCTGCTGCTTCTGCTCATCAGACAACTCCTGCAGCACCACTTCTGCAGATTATGGAGGCATGGTGATTAATTGAAACAAGAAGTGTTGAAAACTTTCAAACTTTTCAACACTATTATATCGTCTATCGCCAATTGAACAACATGATTTGACAACTGAATATGATGTCGATCATTGAAGAGAATTTGTGATCAAACCATGTGTCGTTGAATGAGTTCGCAATTCATGTATAGAGGAAAATCTGGAGGATGAAGTTTTAGCTCTTCAGTTTTCATTGAACTCCTGGGATATTCGCACTAAAAATCAAATACTATTTCAGTAGTTTCAAAAAATATCAACTCATCTATTCCCATTCAATGAGAAATACCACTCACCCTCCTCCTCCTTATCTTTGTCCTCCTCTATAACAACCTCGTTCACTTTGACGTGTTCTTCTTCTTTCTTCTTCCTCTCCTCTTCCTCTGCCCGCAACCGCTCTTCCTTGTCTGACGATTGTGGGGGAATTATAAGCATCATACCTAACTTGCAGCTTTGCGCTGAATTGCCAAAAGTAAAACAAAATTATGAGCATTATCTACCTTACAGTACTGCTACATTAGCCATCGTTATCCATCGATCCTTTCAAATTATCATTTGATATCTAAATTTTCAATCTTCCTCAGAAAGTAAGAACTGTACTCCGTTATTTAAAATGGCACCACGTTTTGTTAAATTCCTGATACAGTGATTTCCCTTAACAGCACTTTATCATGATATTGAACAATATACACAATGGAATATATCTAGTCCTTTGCAGTTCTTGTACGGAATGAAGAATGAAGAGTGGACAGTGGTAAGTGAGTACTAAGTAACCTATTGATGCAATTTCTAAATTTATGCCACAAAGTGGCTGTAGGATACATTGTCTATTATAACTCTAGTGCCATGTAGCGTTTAAGAGGGACAGATGATATAATGGACTTGTGCATTACTAATTACATGGGATTGTTCACTGGACCATGTTTTGTACAACATATGACCACTAATTACTTGTAACGCTGCTGGGTATTCACAGAGTTCACATTTCACAACTACTGTGAATGGTGCACTGTTGTATAACACAATGTGGTGGGTGTCAGATATAATCTGATTCACGCGTAGCAATGGTTATTGTGAGTTTAATAAGTTGCCGTCACTACCATAGTCTAAAGTGACACACTGGTGAGATTACACTACTCACTCCTGGAACAAGACGCACCCTGGAGACACACTGCACACCTAAGTGTCATGGTATATCATTGTGTTAACACTAACACGGTGTATAATATACCTACTATACTGTTTGAGTGTGGTCACATAATATTAGTAAGCCGTGTATCTAAAGAGTAAACTCCGTGCTCCCTAAACACTTCTACTAATGGCGTGTGTAGCTAGTGAGCAAATACACAAACAGGTGACCGTCTCTGTTACGAGTGTGGGTGGTTGTGTAGCTGTGAGTGGGGGTTGCTGTGTAGCTGTGAGTGTGGGTGGCTGTGTAGCTGTGAGTGGGGGTGAGTGTGGGTGGCTGTGAGTGGGTGAGTGTGGGTGGCTGTGTAGGAGGGGGGGATGGGTGAGTGTGGGTGGCTGTGTAGCTGTGAGTTTGGGTGGTTGTGTAGCTGTGTAGAGGGGGGGGGGGGGGGCGGCGGCTGTGTAGGAGGGGGTGGGTGAGTGTGGGTGGCTGTGTAGCTTCATCCCCCCCCCCTGAATCAAGGGGGGGATGAAGATTTTGGGTCAGATAAGGTATGTGGGGGGTTGCCCTAATTTCAATGATTCTGGGGGGACTTGGACAGAAGGGGGGAGTGAAAAAATTAAGGGTGGGGATTGGGATCTGGCAGAAGAATTTCAAAATTGGAGATGAAAATCCTATATCCGTGAGAAATATTTCTTCTCAGACCCTCTGGCTTTTGGGGGCTGCGCCCCCAGACCCCGCACTCTTTTTTGTAGGTCTGCAGAATCACTACCATACTTCAATTCCCTGCCTTTTTCAAGTGATATCAACTTAACAAATGTGTTTCTATGTTTTTATATTGTGTTGACAATATCCCTGAGGCTTAATTTCATGCCCTGGTTCCATTGCAAGCGTCAATTTATAGCTTTATATATTCAAGGATTAATTGAAATCAAAATTGAACTCCATTACCATTTCAGTCATTAGAAATATCATATGTTGAAACTCAAAATTGAATAAATTTCTTTTCTGACCTGCGATGTCAGCCACATTTTATAGTTTACATACTTTCATCTTGTCATTAAGTTTCTAGTTTCGGTTGACTCTTTTGTAAAAAATTCAACGGACATATCTTAGAAAAATTTTCTAAGTTTTTGGTGGGGGGTTGGTCGAATTTTTGAAATTCAGGGGTCGGGTGCCCAAAAGGGGGGGATTGAGGATTTTGAAAATTCAGGGGGGAGGTTTAGGCAAGGGGGGAGTTGAAAAATTCAGGGGGGGATTGGACCCAGGATGAAGCTATGGTAGGGGGGTGGATGTGTGGGTGGCTGTGTAGGAAGGGTGTGGATGGCTGTGTAGCTGTGAGTGGAGGGTGGCTGTGTAGCTGTGTAGAGGGGGGTGGCTGTGTAGCTGTGGGGGTGAGTTTGAATGCGTGTTTATGTTTGTATTTATAGATGCATGTTTGTGCTCTAATGTGGGCTATAACACATAAAAGGTTATGTAAGTTTGAAGCATTGTCCAGCTATGTCTACATTTGGTATTCATGTCAATCTGTCTGTTTGTGTGTTTGTTTGTTTGTGTGCATTAGATCATTGTGTGAGCGTGTTTGTTTGAGTCATAACTGCTGCATTCAACTAGTTCGTATAGAATATGTCAGGCGTCCCTGAGTTTTATGCAGAGGATCAACATACAGCGATGTTATCAGTTAAGGCTGAGATTTTGATATAAAGTTACAAGGTCCTGTATTACATATAATGTATGTACAATACATTGCTACACCCCTATACCCAGCAATCAGTAACCAGTAACCACCTGCCTTTGTTTAATGTCACCCTACTCTCTCTACTTGTACTCTGTGTGTACATTGTACTGTATAATATCAATGTGGTGTGATATATACCTCACCATTGTTTTAAAACAATGCCCACTACTTTACCAAGTACTTTGCATGATAATGCACGCATTTAGATTTACACTGTGTTGTATATCATAGAATATGTATGCATGTACTCTAAGGTTAAACTTAATTAAGAATATATAAAGCTATGATGAAATAATGAAAAGAAAAGCATAAATAAGGAACCGGTCACATAATAGCATAATATCGTGATTTTGGCAAGACTCCTTGCCCCCACGTAATCATGTTTATAAAGTGGTATTTGATTATTTGTTACAGCAAGGTTACTGTAGATGAAAATTGTTACATTACCAACATCATTCACAAAAATGTTAAATTTCATAGTTTGAAGCTGCTAAATCCCAAACCAGAAAAATTGAGAATTTCATGTAAGAATTGCGCCTGCGGGCTTAATTCTTCAATTCTTGTTTGTGGGATGTCTACATATACATTATAATTTCCCTCCCGGCGGTGCTTGATGTCACCTTAGCATCATTCTACAACAGGCACTCCTAGTAGGCGTATAAATCATTGCGCCAATGTTTCGCGACCACCGAGAACATGCATTGGCACGTGCCATTTCTTCTGAAATTCTTGTGCGCGCGTTCTTACGTACCAAGTTGTTGTAATCAGTTCGTTGTAGATTTCGCGCCATTTCGTTGAATTGGTTTACGTTTTGCATCAGAAGAATCATTCCTCTTTCACAAATCACATCGACTCGCCGTTTTTTTGAACTTAGTCGAATTCAGTATACAGTCGAATAGTGACACAGTTTAGTACTAAAACTAATACAGAACCGAACTTGCCTTATCATCTTATTCCTCAACGGCTCAATCTATAGGCCAACTCAATCCTAAGATTTTAATCACGAATTCTTCAGCAGCCCTTCAATTTAGAATTTATCATAATTTTAGAGAATTTGAGCATTTTCCCCGGATGAACCAAGTCAGACTTTAGTTTTGACAACAGACAGCCAATGATTTTAAAATTTGTGATTTTGAAGATTCGTGATAAGGGGACGGACGGACAGACGGACGGACGGACATTTTCGCGACTGATATTATAAAGGAGCAATCCGGGCAGTTTCCAGAAATTACAGTACTTCTATTGCAAATCTGGACCTGATATACACATATCCCTATTCTCACCTTCCCAAACCACGATCTCTGCCAACCCTCTCATTTGCCTTTTTGTATTCGCAGGGGAAAAATTGAGAACTTTATGTAATGTTATGCTTCTTTTTCTTTGTAGAACATTTGAACAATGTTAAACATTACATTAACGATTGTTATACCAAAATTGTTACACCTAGCAATCTAAAGTCTAAAGTTATTTACAACTCCTTCCCCACATTAAGTGCACAGTCCCGTGATCCTTGCACCTACCTTTGATAGCTTGCTGCAGGTGGGACTCGTCTGTCTGCGTCCACTTAGGGTACTCAATGTGCTCTGCTGGCTGAATGTCCACGACCTTCATCTCACACATCGCCAGAACTGGTTGTCTGTACCTAAAAACACTTGTTGCATAGCATGAGTTTGCAGCTTCAACACGTCATGTCACCCGTGTCAGCAGTTTAAGTTGTTCAAATTATGGAAGAAGTTATACATTTTAGGTATTGTAAGCAATAAGATGGTTCATGTTTTGCATGCCTATTAGGGGCACATCAATGTTAATGTATGTATGAAGTACAACACGCACGAAAAACAAAAGATTGTAAAACACTTTTACTATTATTAATATCTGTATAGATCCGCATTAGATATCAACGTAGAAGTATTCCAATTTCTAACGTTGTCACATGAATATCACAAAGATTTCCTTATGTAGATCGCCATGACTGTTTTATTAACTTTTAGGGAGGTCGTTATAGTCAGTTATGACTATAACAAGTACTTATATTATAGTGTATAGGTATTTTCATCTGTAGTTTCATCATAATATTGCAATGGGAATCCGAACCAAAGATGAAAAAGACAAATAAACTAGTGAAGTAGGCATCAAAAAAGGTCATGTTAAATACCTAACTGGTGGTGATGTTGGTAAAGGAGTAGCAACAGAGTTATTAATGTTCTTGTTGAGGTTGTTGAGGTCATTGTTCGCAGGTGCTACATTGTTGTCAATTGAATCATTCAATGAGGTTTGTATGTTGTTATTGGTATGCCTTGCATCTGGAAAGAGAATGTAAAGGATTATCATGTTTGAATAGATAACTGATTTCATTTTAAAGAACCTATAAAAATAAGATAGTATATATCATGAAGCAATATCCTGGAATCAAAATTATCAATCTTAATTGAACTTCAGAACTGAGAACATACCTGGAATATCAGATATAAGACGATCAACATCGATATGATCAGTTTGTGAGACAGGAGTAGTAGACTTAGGAACTGCTCCCTGAATAGTTATCTATAAAAGTAAATTTTTGAAAATTCTGCTATAGAGCTAATGTGCAAAAAAGCTTAGGATAAGGATATCTTCGCCTACTTAATTTTTTAATTCTAGTAGAGTAATTGGGGGGTGTCAGTTTCCATTTTATCTTCACCCATTTTAACTTTTTTCAAACTATTTTTTGGCAAAAGTCCATTACCTATGAGCTCCATGAAGAGATAAGGTTACCTAATCAGGTATTGAAGCATTGATTTGACAAAACACAAAACAATGGAACTTTTTATGTGAAAAAATGCAGCAAGGTACAAATTGGGCATGCCTGTTTTGTCATTTGTCAGCTTTTCAAAAGCGGACAAAATGAAGGAATCGGACAAAATAAACATATATAGGAAAAATGGACATCTCCATTTTGATATATTATGATTTAGGTGGGAGTAAAGTACAATTACTTTTTATTCTGTACGTGTTAAAGAAAATTAGATACTAAATTAAGCTTACCAAAGGGTTTTTGGGGGTTTAATATAAAATTTTAATGTTTTTTTAAGTTTTCCTTTAATGCCAGTTATTGGGTATTTCGCAGCAATCAAAAAAAAATCAAAGGTGGGGAGGGGATTAACCCACGACCCATAACAGGGGTTTTACCACTAGTATCACGGCCCAAACACTTAAAATTTTCTTTAACTTTAACATGCCATTCCAAACCCTTTTCATTCCCCTTTTGCGGGGGTTGAATATTAAATTTGGGGTTAAAAAAAAATTACTTTATTCTGTAATGGGATTCTGTATATAGATACCACACTTAATTTCCCACCCAGTTTTATCTCCCCAGTTTAAATGTTTAATTTTTTGGGTTTGGGGGGCCTTCCTTTTTGTCCCCTTTTTTTCATTTTCCGCTTTTAATAGTAAAAACATTAAAAAAAACATGTTTGTTTTTCGGTTTTTTAAATTTATTCCCAGTATTTATTTTCAATGAGGGTAAACATTATGTTAAAGTTTTTAACAACAGTAGCTATTACCAATGTTTTTGCAAATATGATTACCTATCCTATACTTAGTCCTTGATGGGAGGCCCTTTTAACAGATTTTAAATTTGACTTGGTGCCTACCCTCAGCACATCCCAAATGCTTGATTATATAACCCAGAGAAAAAATATATTTCATGTTTTGTGCTGTAAATTTAGAATAAATTTCTGCACAAAAATGGACAGTGAAACACACCCCCCCCCCCACTACTAAGCAAGCCAGCTACATTTTTCAACACAAAATCAATGTTCTTTATTTTGATTAAATTCAACAGCTTCATTACCGGAGCTGGTTTATTTCGCTGAAGCCTAGCCTGCTTAAGTTCTTCTAGTCGCTTCTTCTTGGCTTCTAGCTTTGATTTCACATCATCTGCCATGCCTTGATAAATATTCAACATTGAATTAAGATTATTCGGCATTAATGAAAAATATTTCCCAAGTGATCAGACAAAAACATTGAATTTCTTAGGAACAACAAGCTAAAACTTTATATTGAGGTAGAGTACTTTCATAACACTGACATCATCAGTACCTATAAAGAATTATCAAGATTAGAAAGGGTCCCAGGATGTTCCATCTTCAAGTTTTAAGTTATTTTTTAAATTATTTGCATATAGTGACACATGTTATATATTAGAAGTAAATAAATAAATAATTCAAGAGTGTGAAAAATCTCCAAAGAGAATGATATAAATAAATAAATAACTGAATATAACAATTTTGCCAATCAAAAAATAAGCATAATTATAATACTAAGGTGCATAATACAATACCATGCAATACAATTTTTTTGGAAATACAATAACATGATTCTAACATGTTTGAAGTGATTGATCATTTCAGTGAAACACAAAAATTCTCAAATATGAAATCAAACCCATACACTTTGCACCGCTATTCAACTGTCAGTTTCGAGATAAAATATCTCTTCTTCAGGAACTCCACAAAGTGTGACACAACATTCTCAAATTTGATTGTAATAAGTAGTGTTGTTAAGTTTAAAACAATATATACGGTATACACTTATGCAGTACATTATATGCTCAAGAGATTTTGTCGTACGATGTATGACCCGCTGACGCCTGTGACGCCAGCCGCTTCGCGGGCGTCAGGGCAGTATCCAAGTTGCCCGACACACTTAGTGGAATTCCACTATCGAGTTAGTGGAATTCCACTATCGACTTAGTAGACTTCCATTAACTGATAGTGGACTTCCATTATGAGATAGTAGACTTCCATTAAGAGATAGTGGAATTCCACTACGAGTTAATAGACGTCCACTATCTCTGATGAGTCTAATCAGCTGAATTAGGGGACACCTTATTACCACGAAATCGTATGCAGAGGAAAGTATAAATAGGAGTGATTCCCTGCTCTCTTCATCACCCCACCACTGGAGTTCACACCAACACTCAGGAAGGGCTGTGGGCTCACGTGAAGCGATCTGTTGTTGGGAGCACAGACCTGGAGATGGCACTGATAGACTTCATGTTCAGGAGACGGTTTAATGCTACTGGAGGGGCGACTCAGATTGCAAATTGTTTTAATGGTTATCTTACAGGTTATTTTTCAGTTTAAATGATTGAATGCTTTAGTATAAGTAATAAATGTGTGATAAATGATATTTTTAAGTTTATTGTTAAATATCATTTTATTTTAAAGTTAATTTTCATCGTAAATGATGGTATTCTTTTTCTTGGTGGTACTGTTCGGTCTACAGTTAATTTTCATCGTAAATGATGGTATTCTTTTTCTTGGTGGTACTTTTCGGTCTACAGATGGTCTACACTTCAGAAAAGAACAAGCGCCTCAACAGTGTCAGGCACTGTGACCCTATTTGCAGACCCTCCCACCCCTTGGATAAGTCTACTCAGCGTGGCAAGCCCTTGGTCGAGGAAGCGCAACCTGACGGCACAGCGGATCCACGATGACTACGCCGAGGTGATCAGACAGGTCAAGAACGGGGTTCCTGTCAAAGACGCCATCCAGGGCACTGGCTCCTGCAAATCAACCTTCTACAAGTGGAGGCCGATAGCGGAGATGAAGATCGTGAACAGCGATGAGTACGACAGTCTGCAGCAAGCAGAATCTGACCCTGCTAACCTTCTGATGAACTGCAGAGTCAGTCTTCTGGAGGATGGGAATGCTGCCGTCGCGGACGACAAGAGGAAGGCAGGGGACCTTATTAAGTAATTTAGTTTTATCAGTTAAATTTTACCAGTTAAATTTTATCAGTTAAATTTTATCGGTGATATTTTGATATAACAGATTGTGTGATAATACTATATTTTGATCTAATTGTTTTGGAATTCAGCTACCATTTGAGTCAACTTTCTCTCAATCAAAAGTCTCATCAGAGATAGTGGACGTCTATTAACTCGTAGTGGAATTGCACTATCTCTTAATGGAAGTCTACTATCTCATAATGGAAGTCCACTATCAGTTAATGGAAGTCTACTAAGTCGATAGTGGAATTCCACTAACTCGATAGTGGAATTCCACTAAGTGTGTCGGGCAACTCGGATACTGCCGGGGTCAGCTAGCTGCTGAGAGAATCAACGCCGCGCGCGCGGCGCTGATTCTCGAGAGGGTCTGTCAACGTCAGACAAAAGAAATTGCATCATTCAATACAACACCATTTTTTGAACACCATTAGTTGAACACCACTAGTTGAACACCATTAGTTTAACATCATCAGCTTGTCCTAACCAGCGCCCTGGTTTCGCGACGCCCCTGGTTAGGGGAAATCATCAGCGTGTGTTCCGTAGGGAAGCGCGCGCGGCGCGTACACACACCTATGCGGGCTTAGGAAACCAGGACCATGGTTACGCACACGGAGTGCGCGGCGCGGCAAACTCTAAAAGGGGCGTCGTTTCGTGACACCCTTGGTTAGAGGAAACTCGCAAGTGAATGGATGAAGCGCGTTTATCTTTAACCATATGCTTACTTACACGCACGGCCTGAGAAGGAACGATGGCGCGCCGCACGGTCGCGCGCGCTTGCTAAACACGCCTACCCCTGTTATCGTCGCGTCGCATTCTTCTAACCAGGGGTGTCGCGGCTAACGGCTTGCCACGCCGCGCAGTCCGTGCGCGAAACTTGCTCTAACCAGATCCCTAGTTTTACGCGCGCGCCGCGCCTTGCTCCAAACCAGGGCTCTATTTCTGGCGAACAGTTAGGACATTTGGCACCAGTCTAGACTGGTGCCAAATGTCCGAAACGCCGCGCACTGCGAGTCCGATTCAGTAAAAAACCCTGCGAAACCGCCAATTCTTCGGCACTGGATAAGCTTGAGTGTAAACTAATGTTATGTATTGTGCTGTGTATTGTGCAGTGTATTGTGCAGTGTATTGCTCCCAGTCCCTCTGTCTGCTGTCGAGCCATGTTGAAACATTAAATTACTTTGTGAAAAGCATGTTTTCATCATATCAATATCAGTTTGCTCTTTCCTTACTTCCTTACCTGTCATCAATCGAGATATCATTTTTGATTTTATCATGTCATTTATGAGTGGTCGAGTAGCTCGGATTAATTCAACTCTTACTTTCATTCGACAGTTCTATCCTGCAATTATTAATTGTGATATTATATCTTGTATGTTGATGCCTAACCCAAATTATAATGCTTCCTTGTCGAGCCATATTTACAGTGTTTTAATATTCAACTTAAAACATTAAATTGCTTTGTGGTATTCCTATTGTGACTTTGTGATAAATAGTTCATGTTTTCATGCTATCAATATCAGCTTGCTCTTCATCAATCGAGATATCATCGTTTTATGATCAGCTAACTGGCATTAAGTCAACCCTTAATTTCATTGCCATCAGGCAGTTTGATTGCTGTGAAATGTGTAACATTTCTTGATGCCTTCTATGCATAACCCAAATTATTACACTTCCTCTGTCGAGCCATGTTTAAACTTTTTAACGTTAAATTGCATTAATGTGATATTGTGATGAATAACGTGTTTCATGCTATCAATATCAGTTTGCTCTTTTCTTACCTACCATCATTCGAGATGTAATTTTATCTGCCATGTGTGAGCTGCAATGTGTGAGTTATGAGTAGCTTGGATTAATTCAACCCTCATGACTTTCATTCAACTGTTTTATCCTGTTATTATCTTTGATATCTTGCATGCACCAACCCAAATGTTTAAACAATAAATTGCTCTGTTAAATAGTTACTAAGTTATATTGTCATTAATAACACAATATGCATATTGCATAGTAGTTTGCCCTCTCCGGCTCTCCCACCATCAATTGAGATATCATTTTATCATGCCTTAATGTGATTGTGAGTAGCTGTGAGTATACTGTTTGTTATTTCTTGATGCCTTGTAGGCATAACTCAATTGATTATTACTCTATTTCACTTCCTCTGTCGAGCCATTGCTTTGTGATATTCATAATGTTATGTGATAAATAATGTGCATTCATGCTATCCATATCAATAACAGTTTGCTCTTTCTTTACCATCCATCCATCCATCGATCAGATATTATTTTATATGCCTTGTGGGCAACTAAGATTAATTCAACCCTTTCTTCCAGTTTCATTATTTCTTGATTTTAAACGTTAAATTGCTTTGTATTGTGATGAATAACTTGTTTTCATGCTATCAATATCAGTTTGCTCTTCGAGATGTAATTTTATCTGCCATGTGTGAATAGCTGGGATTAATTAAACCCTCATGAATTTCATTCAACTGTTTTATCCTGTAATTAGGCATTTGTGATATTTTGCTTGCACGACCCAAATTATGTTTAAACATTAAATTGCTCTGTTATATTGTGATGAATTAGTGTTTTTCATGCAGCTTGATAACATACTCTGTCGAGCCATTGCTTTGTGATATTGTGATAAATATCGTTTTCATACTATCCATTATATACCTACTCATATAATTTTAGCATATAAAATATATAAATAAAGGATAGCCAAAAACAATTGAAAATTGTTTGGGTTTCGCAGCCACTACAGTACCTAAAATAATACGATAAAAATTATTGATATGAATTTTAATCGCAGCCCGGTCGTGGCGGTGCATTTCGATTTGACCAATACGTTTATCACATGTCTGTGTTTAGGTACAGCTCGATCTTGACAAAGTCAAAGAGGGACTTACACAATGAATTAAAGAGCTGTTATTCCACTACTACATTGAAATTGCAGTGGTCTACTACCACTGTGCACCGCCACGACCGGGCTGCGATTAAAATTCATATCAATAATTTTATCGTATTATTTTAGGTACTGTAGTGGTTGCGAAACCCAAACAATTTTCAATTGTTTTTGCCATCCATATCACTCTTTTTTGGCAAAACTTACTACATCCAGTACAAGTTGAGATAATTGCGTTTATTAGTCAATTATTTCATTAAAGCAGTTTACAACCGGTACTCAAATTTAATGTACAAAACGTAATTTCGGCTCTAGTAAATAATACCGTTAGAATTAATTAATTAAGTCGGTATCATTTTTAATTTTTGAGCTATACGAGATAATAACTTTAATTGGCCAATTATTCAATTACGCGGTTGACAACCTGTACTCAAATTAACGTGCATAATCCGTAATTTTGGCTCTAGTTAATGATGCCGTTAGAATTAAGTCGTTATCATCTTTTGTTTTCGAGTTATACACGATAATTACTTTAATTCGGTCAATTATATCTCATTAGGCGGTTGAGAACAGGTACTCTGTTAACCGTATAAACTTAATTTTGGCTCTAGTTAATGATGCCGTTAGAATTAAGTCGTTATCATCTTTTGTTTTCAGTGCGATGGTACTGGTGGTCAGTATCTCTACCAGGCGGTTGAGAGCTTCGGTGCTCAAAGTTAGACGTATAAAGCGTTCTTTGACTAAGTCATGTGATATCCTTTGGGAAGTTTTTATCATTTCTATTTTCTGACTATCCCCAAAATTATTTTAAATTACTTTTTTCCCCGTGGTTAAAGGTACTAAAATTTAAAATAATAACGTTTTTTTTGGTTTCTAATTAATGATAAGTTGGTTGCCCTATCATTTCTACTTTCAGAGAAAACCCGCGATAATTATTTTAAATTTGGGATATCTCATTGGGCGGTTGGGCCAAAAATTTTAAAAAATTTTTAACGTTATTGTGGTTTTGTTAATGACCGTTGGGGGTTTAAACCCCTAAAATTTTTTACTTTCTGAGTTATAAGGGTATTTCTTTTAAATTGGGTTTCCCAAATTAAATTTTGGGGTGAAAAATTTAAAAGCCCTAGTGCACCCCTTCTAGAGTTTCAAAAACCCCTTTTTGATTGGTTTCCCTTTTCTTTTTGGTTCCCCCGGAAAGTTTCCGTTTTGTGGTGGGAGGAGGAGGGTCCGTGGTCGTGCCGTCCATAACCCAATTTTTTGGGAAAAAAAATTTTTTTTTAAAATTTTTGTGAAAAAAAGGTGCGACCAGATTTTCTTAAATTTTAAAGGGTTGTTTTTTCCCCAAAGGACTACAACCGTGCCCAAATTTTTTTGCCAACAGAGTTTTGTTAAATATGTTTTAAAAGCGACTCGAAAAACGCGTTTTTTTCCCAAATCACTGTATTTTTTTTATTTTGGGGGCTGGCAAACTCCCCTTTTTTAAAAAGAAAAAATTGGTTTTTGCTACGACTTTCAGCACTTCAATTTCTGGACTTTTCTTTATTTTCCCGGAGGAGTTTCCGGCCCTTGGGCCGGGAAATTTATCCTTCAGGGTGGGGACCCCCCCTTTGGGGGGGGTTGTTTCATTGGAGTTCCCCGGGCCCCTGGGAGGCACCCCCGGGGGATCCCCCCGTCCAAAAGACCCCATAACTGGCCGAAAAGGGTTTCCCGCCCCCTATATAAAATTTCAGTTTTCTTTTTTTCCCTTTTTACCAACAATCGAATTCCCAAACGAGATATCTTTTTTCATTTGGGTAGCTTTGGGAATGGGGTTAATCCCCAACCCCCTTTTCAGTTTTATTGGGAAAATTTTTTTGTTGTGAAAAATGACTTTTTGATATTTTTATAACCCAAATTAGTTTCTTTTTTTGAGCCATGTTTAAACATTTAAACATTTTCGAGGGGGGGGGGGGAAAAAGGCCAAAATGATTTGGTAATATGTGGGTCCCTTATTTGATTTTGCAGTTGTTTTAAAAAAATTTAAAATTTCCAAGTGATATTGTGATGGATAAACGTGTTCTAAGTTTTGAAACAATGTTGTTTTTTACAAACCATCTTTTTGGTATAATTTTTTCTGATGTTTTTAATATTTTAGGGTTAATTTAAACCCCGACTTTTCCCCGATAAATTTTTACCAATAACATTATTTTCCCTGGTTTTGTACATAATCTGTACATACCCCTTTTCCCCAAAATTTTCACACTGAGCCATGTTTTTACATTGAATTTGCTTTTTGTGATCATAATTTCATTGATATCCCCTA
>WFMF01000319.1:137999-208433 GCA_011033025.1 Beroe forskalii
AAAAGTCTTGCAGATTGATGTCTGAAGAGTTTCTTTTTGATAGCATGTGTGCAACCCTGATTTTCAGGAGAAGCATCTCTCAAAGATGATGGATCAGGATGCATGCCGCCGCATTAATTTTATTAATGTGCAACGTAAAGGACACAAATGACCCGGATCCATCCACCGGTCCTCTACTTCTCTTCATTTAGTGTGTTGCTTAATTTCTTGGTGCTTGGAGTAAAGACAAAGACCAAAGAGCAAGTTTCAGATTCATTCAGGCAGGTGGTCACTGCACTTGATTTGGTGCTATACCCTGGTACCAGGGGGTGACTGCTGGGGGGCCTACCTCATAAAAAGCTCTACTGATTTAAACACCCCGAAAGCTGAGGTAGGTATTGACTGAAGATGCCTGCACACCACTCATCTTGGTGGCGACTCATTAAAAGATCCTACTGCTCTCATTGCATTACCTAAAGGAATCATGTTGGTGTTCAAAGTATGGAGTTGGAGAAAAGTCTTGCAGATTGATGTCTTGAAAGAACGATTTCTTTTAATTTCAAACATGTTTTAACCCCTGATTTTCAGGAGAAGCATCTCTCAAGATGAAGTATTGGATCGGGATACGTGCCACTGTATTAATTTATTAATGTGCAACGTAAGGACACAAATGACCGGATCCATCCACGGTCCTCTACTTCTTCACTTAGTGTGTTGTAATTTCTTGGTGCTTGGAGTAAAAGCAAAGACAAAGAGCAGGTTTCAGATTCATTCAGGCAGGTGGTCACTGCACTTGGCGGTGCTATACCCTGGTACCAGGGGAGTGACTGCTGGGGCCTACCTCATAAAAAAGCTCTCGCAATTTAAACACCCGAAAGCTGAGGTAAGGTATTGGACTGAAGATGCCTGCACACCACTCATCTTGTGTGACTATTAGATCCATGCTCTCCATGCATTACCTAAAGGAATCATGGTGTTCCAAAGTATGGGTTGGAAAAAAGTCTTATGATTGATGTCTTGAAGAAAGATTTTTTTTAAATTCCCAAACATGCTTGATTTATATTTGAATTAAAAAGAACTTTCTTAAAGACATCAATCTGAGACTTTCTCAACTCTGATTGCCAACATGATCCCAGTAATGCAATGTTGAGAGCAGGATCTAAGTGAGCCACACGAAGATGAGTGGTGTGCAGGCATCTTCAGCCAATGCCTCAGCTTTGTGCTAAATTGTGGGGCTTTTATGGTAGCCCCCAGCAGTCACCCCTGGTACTAGCACTGTCAAGTGCAGTGACTGCCTGAATGGTAAATAGCTCCTTGGTCTTTATCTTTCACCCCAAGCAAAGAAAAACAATCACTAGAAGAGAAAGCCCGAGGGAAAGTATATTTGTGACTCTTTTGCACATTAATAAAATCAATGCGAATGGCATGCATCCTGATTAAAAACTCCATCTTAACTAACTTGGTAACTTGGTTGAGTTTTCAAGAGTTTCATCAGGAGTTCCGACCACCGCGCTGGTGAGTAGTCTACCAGAGAGTTAGACCAGTTGCCTTGGTACCCGGCGACCGGAGGGGTGTCCGGTATCAAAAGCAATGTAGTTCGATAAGTACGATTTAAGCGATTCAAAATTATCGACTGCTTTAATAGTGCTCGGTACTTTGTTCCACAGTTTTGGACCTAAGACTGCAAAAGGATCTGTCATAGAGAGTCTGATTGGCCAATGAGCTTGACCTAGACAAGGAGAATCGCTGCTACTGCACATACCTTGATGTCATGTTGAACTGGATGTTGCAGCAGTTAGGAACAACTTTGAAAATCTTCCATCATCAGAATGATACCTTTCCCGTCTACGTTGCAGTGACATCAAGTTAAGCTTCTTCAGTCTCTCCCCAGTAGTTCAGATGACGTAGGCCATATACCCGACTAGTGAAGGTCCTTTGGACTCCTTCAATCAGCTGGATATCACACACCTTGCTTGGGTTCCACAATGGACAGCAGTATTCAGAGTGTACTTCTAACCAGTGACTTGTACATAGTGGTCATCACAAAGCTGTCGCGTAGTTTTAAAGACACTGAACACCAAGACAGCTGTACTCCTTGCCTTGGTTACCATACTCGCTATGTGTCTAGACCAGCTAAGATCACTTGCTACCTGTACACCGAGGTCACGGACATTCTCGACAGGATAAAGCACTTCCTCATTGGATACCTTGTAGTGCAACGCCGGCAAAGAAAGGAAGCTCCAGGGAAGAACTTTTATTGTTATGGAGGTGATTTAGTAGCTCGAACTTTTGTTCATGAAGTTTCATGTTATTGGCACGTGACCAGTCAAGAATTCTGAACAAATCATCTTGCAGTAGCCTACAGTCATCATAACAACCAATCTGCTTGGAGACTCTCGTGTCATCTGCAAAGAAACTCACATTCGATGAAAGCACCACCTGTTCCAAATCGTTGATGAAGAGGATGAATAGCAGCGGTCCTAGAACACTTCCTTGAGGTACAATCATGAGAACTAAGGCACTATCAGAGTGCACGCCATCAAGAACTACAACTTGCTCACGATCATGTAGGAAGGACTGGATCCAATCGATGAGCTTTGGATGGAACCCGCCTCTTCAGTTTCTTGATAAGGGATCGCCAGAGTCGACTTTATCGAATGCCTTAGCGTAGTCTAGATAGATGGAGTCCGTGTCTTCACCACGAGTGAACCCTTCAAATATATCGTCAAAGTGATCTAGCATTTGTGTCAGACAGCTTCCTGTTAGATCTGAAACCGTGCTGTTTTTCAGTCAGAAGATTGTTGGTTTCAGAGATGTTCCACCATATGTTTTCTGATCACCCTTTCATAAACTTTGACGACATGAGAAGTCAGGGGTAACAGGTCTGTAGTTAACCCGCTTCACACCTGCTGCCTTTCTTGAAAAGTGGCATGACAAGCCCTTTCTTGTAAAAACTGGGCACAACGCCTGATGACATGGACTCAGACCAAAGTAGATGAATCGAGGATGCTGAGACTGGATGCGCACTTCTTCAGTAGGACAGCAGGCAATCCATCGGGACCCTGGGGCAGAGTCAGAAAGCTTTATCTCTCGGCTATGGCCTCCTCTATGCTCTCCAACGTCAGCACAAGCTCAGTGTCGTGGCTGGTGAGAGGGGGTGGCACAGTGAAGGAAGGGGCAGATTTGTCGGGCAGTTTGGATCGCTGAACACTGAGCAAAACTGTTGCTGCAGAATGTTAGCCAGTTCCTTCCGGTCAGTTACCAGTTCCTTGTCACTATTCAGAAGAGAGTCGTTATGCTCTGCTTCACCTTTGAAAAGGACTTGGCGTAGGAGTAGTAGCCATTTCTGGGTTGGTTTTTATCCTCTCAACAGCGCGTTTCTCACCTTGATCGAGGTGCTTAACTATAGCCTCCCTTGATATCGTGTGAGATACCAACCCTATCTCATCTTCAAGTTGCTTGATTCGAGCCGAGTTACCCGAGCACTTAGCAGCAGAGAGACGGCTTTTTGAGCTTTGACTTCTTCCTTCTGAGCCGAATTGTAAAGCTTTGGCTTGCCAGTTGGAGGTCGTTTACGAGGGACATTCTTCAGGCACATCAAGAATTGCTTGATTGAGAGCTTGGTAGGGAATTCCTCGAATGTGCCTGTTGCTCGCATTTCCTTCCAATTAACATCTGTGAACATTCCATTCAGTTTCTCGAAATCTGCATTGCTGAAGTCCAGAGACCGAAAATTCATTTTCGTCAAGATATGAAGCCTGAGTGATCCTCCATAGTACCAGGAGTGAAGGACAGTGATAGAACGCTGACTGCATCATGGTCCGATATTTCAGTTGGTTCAGCTTTTTGACATCTGAAACTAATCGGTCGTTGTTACAAAGTACCAGGTCCAGGATGTTGTTTCCTCTAGTTGGTACAGTTACCATTTGGCTGAGCAGGTGAATCGACATGAAATTTAACAGACACTGAGCGATGAGTTCGATTCAGACGTTTCCCCCACTCAGCATCTGAGAAGGGACTCCCAATCAATCTGCGGTAGGTTGAAGTCACCTGTTATGAAGATGTCGTAATCTCTCCCTGGAAGAGTGTCAATATGGTGTGCCTGAGGTGATCCAGAAGGTTAGAGAAACTGGAAAGACTCGCATCAGGCGGCCTGTAGACTACTGCTACAAAAAGCTTAGCAGATGGGTAAACATTGCAGAGAGCCTGACAGGTACCGTCGTCAAAGGTCTCCGACACGGAGATAGGAAGTGACGATAGTGAGTAGAGCAAAACCCCGCCACTTTTCCTCTTACCGATCACTTCAGCGATACACAGTAACCTGGAATCTGGAGTTGAGCGTCTGTGATGTATGACTTCAGCCAAGATTCCGTGATAGCGATGAAGGGGAACAGTTGTCCAGTCTGTCGTTTCTCCTCCACGTGCCCAATGAGGTCATTGAGCTTCCATCTGCCGACACTCTGAGCAGACGGGTTGAGGCTCCCTAGCATTCAGTAGTAGGAGGGATGAGAGAGGATTTTTGATGCGCCAGCCTGGACATCCCCTAGGGACATGGGCATCATGGGGTGGGTTACTGGAGCCGGGTAGCCCATCACCGGAGGATGTTGTTGTGGATGAAGTGGAGCTGTAGCTGGGTGAGCGGATGTCGGAAACCCTGACACTGACGCCCCCTGCTCCACTTTCTTCTCCAGCGATTCCAACTTGGCCGCCATCCCTACGACCAGGTCTCGCAGCCCTAAAAAATCACTAGAGTCGGTCGCCTGCCCTGTACTCTTTTGTCTGTCACGAGGTTGATATGCTTCTCTTGAAAATCAGTGTAAAACATATTTGAATCTAAAAGAAACCTTGATTTATTTAAATAAGTAGTTCACTGATTTTACTGAATGATTCTGAGTGAGTGGAGCATATTTTTTGAGCAAAATGGCTAAAAGTTACTTTTCAGGTACTAAAAGGTACTTTTCAGGAACTGGAAGGTTCTATTCAGTGTATAGAAATACTTAGATTGTAGTCAAATGCAGCTTCATCAGAAAGAAACGAAGATAAATATAATTACAATCAAATTTGAGGAAAGTGCTTATCACCAAATGTAGTTTTCTGAAGACGAGAAATAATATTTTACTGTTTCATCATTCATTAAATCATTAAGATCAAAACCTCTTACCTCAATCTTTTTGTAACCGGAACCTAATTATTATATTGCCTTAATCAAAACCCTAAGCTTACTCCTGACCTTACTCTAACCAGAGCCCTCTTTTGCGCGCGGCACGCGCCGTCGTTTCACACCTCAAAAGGCGTTAGCACCTGGTTAGGTGAACCTCTAACCTTGTCTGACGCGCGAAAGGTCAGGCAACGTTGCCTATGCGGGCTTAGGAAGGTTAGGGGAAAGCTTAGGAAAGGCGTACGCTTGCTCTAACCAGATCCCTAGTTTTACGCGCGCGCCGCGCCTTGCTCCAAACCAGGGCTCTATTTCTGGCGAACAGTTAGGACATTTGGCACCAGTCTAGACTGGTGCCAAATGTCCGAAACGCCGCGCACTGCGAGTCCGATTCAGTAAAAAACCCTGCGAAACCGCCAATTCTTCGGCACTGGATAAGCTTGAGTGTAAACTAATGTTATGTATTGTGCAGTGTATTGTGCTGTGTATTGTGCAGTGTATTGTGCAGTGTATTTGGTATTGCTCCCAGTCCCTCTGTCTGCTATCGAGCCATGTTTAAACATTAAATTGCTTTGTGAAAAGCATGTTTTCATCATATCAATATCAGTTTGCTCTTTCCTTACTTCCTTACCTGTCATCAATCGAGATATCATTTGATCATGTCATTTATGAGTGGTCGAGTAGCTCGGATTAATTCAACTCTTACTTTCATTCGACAGTTCTATCCTGCAATTATTAATTGTGATATTATATCTTGTATGTTGATGCCTAACCCAAATTATAATGCTTCCTTGTCGAGCCATATTTACAGTGTTTTAATATTCAACTTAAAACATTAAATTGCTTTGTGATATTCCTATTGTGACTTTGTGATAAATAGTTCATGTTTTCATGCTATCAATATCAGCTTGCTCTTTCCTTGTACCTGTCATCAATCGAGACATCATCGTTTCATGATCAGCTAACTGGCATGAAGTTTACCCTAACTTTCATTGCCATCGGGCAGTTTTATTGCTGTGATATGTGTAACATTTCTTGATGCCTTCTATGTATAACCCAAATTATTACACTTCCTCTGTCGAGCCATGTTCAAACTTTTAAACATTAAATTGCATTAATGTGTTTCATGCTATCAATATCAGTTTACTCTTTTCTTACCTACCGCATCATTCGAGATGTAATTTTATCTGCCATGTGTGAGTTATGAGTAGCTTGGATTAATTCAACTGTTTTATCCTGTTATTATTTGTGATATCTTACATGTACCAACCCAAATGTTTAAACAAAAAATTGCTCTGTAGATAGATAAAATAGATCCTAAGTTATATTGTGATAAGTAATTACATGTTTTCTTGCTGCTTGCTAATATGCATATTAGTTTGCCCTCTCCCACCATCAATTGAGATATCATTTTATCATGCCTTAATGTGATTGTGAGTAGCTCAAGCTGGGATTAACTCAACTGTTTGTTATTTCTTGATGCCTTGTAGGCATAACGCAATTGATTATTACTCTATTTCACTTCCTCTGTCGAGCCATTGCTTTGTGATATTCATATTGTTATGTGATAAATAATGTGCATTGTGCATTCATGCTATCCATATCAATAACAGTTTGCTCTTTCTTTACCATCCATCCATCAATCGATCAGATATCATTTTATATGCCTTGTGGGCAACTAAGATTAATTCAACCCTTTCTTCCAGTTTCATTATTTCTTGATGCCTTGTATGCATAACCCAAATTATAACACTTCCTCTGTCGAGCTATGTTAAAACTTTTAAACATTTAATTGCTTTGTATTGTGATGAATAATTAATAACTTGTTTTCATGCTATCAATATCAGTTTGCTCTTCGAGATGTAATTTTATCTGCCATGTGTGAGTAGCTGGGATAAATTCAACCCTCATGAATTTCATTCAACTATTTTATTCTGTTTTAGCCTATAATTTTTGCACTTCCTCTGTCGAGCCATTGCTTTGTGATATTGTGATAAATATCGTTTTCATACTATCCATTATATACCTACTCATATAATTTTAGCATATAAAATATATGAATAAATATATAAATTAGCAGTTTGCTCTTTCCTTTATACCAACAATCGTCAATCAATCGAGATATCATTTTATCATGCCCTGTGGGTAGCTGGAAATTGGGATTAATCCAACTCCTCCTTTCAGTTTCATTAGATAATTTTATTGTTGTGAAGGTGTTATTTCTTGATGCCATTATATGCATAACCCAAATTATTACTTTGCGTCTGTCGAGCCATGTTTAAACATTTAAACATTGTACTACTAAATACTAATGTGATATTGTGATGGATAACGTGTTCTAAGTTTCTATGTAATCAATGTCAGTTTGCTCTTTCCTTACAAACCATCATTCGTGTATGATTTTATCTGCCATGTCTTAGTAGCTAGGATTAATAATTGTACCCTGACTTTCACTCGATAGTTTTGACTCGATAGCATTATTTCGTGATATTTTGTACCTACATACTACTGTACATACCTTTATCCAAAATATCACACTCGAGCCATGTTTTTACATTGAATTGCTTTATGTGATCATATTGCGATAGATATCCATATCAGTTTGCTCTTTCTTACCTATCTACCATCAATATATCAATAATCGAGCTATCATTTTACCATGCCATATTGTACGAGTAGCTGGGATTAATTCAACCCTGACTTTCAGTTAACACTCAACAGTTTTGTCCTTTTTATCATTTGGTGTTATGGTGTGCGTCAAACGAACTTGCCGAAAATATCACGCCATGCGACAGCGCAGCTTGAGACATATTAAATGATTCATCGTGCGAGGCGAAGCTGAGCACTCTAAATCATTTCTGCAGTGAGGTTGAGCGTCTAAAATATTACCCTTTTGGCTTTTATTTAACCGGCCCTTAAGGACAAAAATGACTTTGAGTTTTTTGTCCAAAGGGCCGGTTAAATTTTGTTTGTTTGAAGACCCACGGTGGGGTACCCATAAGGGCTTTGAAATAAATATAATCAGTACAATAAAAATCGAGAAAATAAAGCCACAAATACTTAGGGAAGCCAATCAAGGCTCGTGTCCATCGTACATTATGACCTGATTGCCACAGTTCGTCACCAACACGCACTCAAAAACAACACATAAGATCAATTAAAACGCTAAAAATTAACGCGCTCATCGTCCATGCCTACTGCAAGGCTGATCACTGATCAGTGTGCACATGTGTCCTCTATGGTCAGTGGTCACCACATACGGCCATTGAATTTGGCAGACTGTTGCTGCGCGAACTGCTCTATCATAGAGGTACTCCGACGAGCTGGAGCTTCAGCAGTCCTCTGAGATCGTGACTGAGTGTTCTGGAACAAGACAGTCTGCGCTGGTGGTGCTGGCTGGGAAGAGGAAGAGGGAGGAGTCTGAACCGGTGTCGCTGTCTGAGGAATGGATGTTGAAGCAGTCTTAGCTGCTGAGGCCACATTCTGAGGAGTTGATACGTTCTCCTTGTCTCTGCTACAAACGGTACCATTACTGATGTAATGGTACTTCTCAGGCTCGCTTCTGATCTTTTCCTTCATCTGCGTCACCAACACTTTTCTCTGCTCTCTTTCTTCTCTGCTCCTGTCAGGAGAGACATAAACCCCGCTGTATTGTTCTGACTGTCGCAGATTCCTCGCATTCCGCAACACCTCGGCTGCCGCATCAGTGCTGCCAAACACCACTTTCACAGGGCGCACAACCCCAGGCCTCGCATCTCCAATACGGTAGCAGTCCGGCATAAACAGTTGTCCTGAACTGCAGCAGAGCTTGATAACATTGTTCACCTTCTCTCGCACTGATCCAGTTTCCCCTTCCTCCAGTCCGAACAACACCACCGCCTTTCTCCTGTCGTCGTCCTTCACCACACACTTCACGGCAGCTTTCACTTCCTTCGTCGTTATCCTGGCCTCGTTCCCCTGTTTCACGACATCACTGAAGGTTCGAAACTCGTTCTTCACAGTACTCTGAACAGCTTCCACCTGTTCCGTTTGACTCTTCAGAAGATCTTCTTGAAGCTTCAGCAACTGTTTCTGGTTCTCGATCTGATCCTGTTTCAACTGCTCGACAGATATGGCTGCAGCCCGCAACATCCCCTTGCTCCCCTGCAAAACGCTCATTGATGACAGCACCAGATTCGAGAGAGCCGCTTTGTCCAACTTCATCACTGCTGCCTTAGTAACATCACCCCACTTGGCACCAAACACACCACTGAAAACATTGTCCACGCTCTTTTCCACATCATACAGCTTTTCCAAAGAGAAGTCCATCTTGTACACACAGTGTACAAAGCCGTGTACACCAGGCTAAGTTGAGTGCGAGTAACAAGTTGCAAGTTAACTGATAAGAGAGCTGCTTGATTTAACACGCACAAGAAAACTGATAATAGCGGAAAACTGATAATAACTGATAAAAAAGGCCGGTTAAAGTGGGGCCGGTCAAATTAAAGGCCAATTAATTTAGGTCAAATGAAACTTTTATGACTTGCCTTATACAGTGTTAAATTGTCTTGAATGGCATTATGTAACACCTAAAGCATCATATCAGACCGGAATTTGGGTCTTTCGGGCGCAATTTATTAAGTATAAATGGGTTTTAATGACCATTTTAAAGCATAAAATCCTTGATCTGGTGACCACTATAAAAAATTTGTCCAAGGGGCCGGCTAAAACGGTTCAAAAATGATTCAATTTTTTGTCTATAGGGCCGGTTAAAAAGGGCCGGTTAAAAAAGGCCGGCTAAATATAGGCCAATAAGGTGTAGTCAAACGGACCAAGAAAAACTTTCACTTTCGAGCTTTTAAAGTTATCGTATTTTTGTTTTTTATGACCAAAAACTTTTTTATGACCAAAACTTTTTATGACCAAAACTGTTTTTGGTCATTACTCCCTCTGGAGCTCAAGATCTAAACTTCACTTATATGAGATGTTGCTTTCATTAAGCTCTAAATATCCTGGTACCTACACAAACATTATCTACCTTAGGAGGTATTTATATGGGATAAAATATGGGGATTTTCTCAATCATTACTCTTGTTAACATATGATAATGACGTCATTTGAAATGCCATGGTGTTTGAAAGAATGGGATTTTTATGAAAAAATAGAAACTTAGAACACGTTATCCATCACAATATCACATTAGTAGTACAATGTTTAAACAACTGCAAATCAAATAAGGGATCGTCACATATTATTATTACGCAATCAATTTTTGGCCGATTTCAACCCCCCTCCCCCTCGTACAATGTTTAAATGTTTAAACATGGCTCGACAGACGCAAAGTAATAATTTGGGTTATGCATACTAGTCGGTTCCCGTCCTACGGACGGCGAATGATGGCAGCCGCATGAGCTAATGGCCACTTGTCCCTTTGACAGTGATTTGACCAAAAGCGAGTTTGGAGGGAAATTCGAAACTTTATTTTCTGCTAAAAAAGCTTCCACGCCAATAACGGTAACCCAATATTGCCGACAATATTCTCAAAACCTTTACTCATCATAAGCAACTCGATGGCGGAAGAATTTTGAAAAAATTCGAATTTTAATTTTTCGCGGAAAAAGGGGCGTGGCCTCCCACGCCCCTCAGGGCGACCCAATCGTGCGGACAAAATTCTCAAAAGCTTAATTGATCATAAGCAACTTGATGGCGAAGGAATTTCGAATAAATTCGAAACTTTAATTTTTGCGAAAAAAGGGCGTGGCCTCCCACGCCCCTCAGGGTGACACAATAATTCAAACAAAATTCTCAAAATTTTTATTCATCATAAGCAACTCGATGGCGAAGGAATTTTCAAAAAATTCGAAAGTTTAATTTTGACGGAAAAAAGGGCGTGGCCCCTCACGCCCCTCGGGGTGACCCAATATTGCGGACAAAATTCTCAAAATTTTTATTCATCATAAGGAACTCGATGGCGAAGGAATTTTGAAAAAATTCGAAACTTTAATTTTGACGAAAAAAAGGGCGTGGCCCCCCACTCCCCTCAGGGTGGCCGCAAAAAAAATTCTATATTTTTCTGATTTATTATAACTTTCTTATAACACGATTAAAAAATAATTTTGATGCTAACTTGAAAACGAATCGCCACATATATATATATATTAACAACACGCATTATATATAGTAAGATAATGGCATCAAGAAATAACACCTTCACAACAATAAAATTATCCAATGAAACTGAAAGGAGGAGTTGGATTAATCCCAATTTCCAGCTACCCACAGGGCATGATAAAATGATATCTCGATTGATTGACGATTGTTGGTATAAAGGAAAGAGCAAACTACTAATTTATATATTTATTTATATATTTTATATGCTAAAATTATATGAGTAGGTATATACCTAATGGATAGTATGAAAACGATATTTATCACAATATCACAAAGCAATGGCTCGACAGAGGAAGTGCAAAAGAGGGCCATGCATATCGACAAGTACAAGGCATCAAGAAAGAATACAGTACCTACAGCAATAAAATTATCCGATCAAAGAAAGAGTTGTGTCAATCCCAGACCCGCTATAACAATTAGGTTATATGACAAAATATCTCGATTGATGGTATAGGAGAGAGAAAACTGATATGTTAGCAAGCTGCATGAAAACACTAATTCATCACAATATAACAGAGCAATTTAATGTTTAAACATAATTTGGGTCGTGCAAGCAAAATATCACAAATGCCTAATTACAGGATAAAACAGTTGAATGAAATTCACGAGGGTTTAATTAATCCCAGCTATTCACACATGGCAGATAAAATTACATCTCGAAGAGCAAACTGATATTGATAGCATGAAAACAAGTTATTCATCACAATACAAAGCAATTTAACGTTTAAAATCAAGAAATAATGAAACTGGAAGAAAGGGTTGAATTAATCTTAGTTGCCCACAAGGCATATAAAATAATATCTCATCGATGGATGGATGGATGGTAAAGAAAGAGCAAACTGTTATTGATATGGATAGCATGAATGCACATTATTTATCACATAACAATATGAATATCACAAAGCAATGGCTCGACAGAGGAAGTGAAATAGAGTAATAATCAATTGAGTTATGCCTACAAGGCATCAAGAAATAACAGACAGATACTCACAGCTACTCACAATCACATTAAGGCATGATAAAATGATATCTCAATTGATGGTGGGAGAGCCGAAGAGGGCAAACTACTATGCAATATGCATATTGTGTTATTAATGACAATATAACTTAGTAACTATTTAACAGAGCAATTTATTGTTTAAACATTTGGGTTGGTGCATGCAAGATATCAAAGATAATAACAGGATAAAACAGTTGAATGAAAGTCATGAGGGTTGAATTAATCCAAGCTACTCATAACTCACACATTGCAGCTCACACATGGCAGATAAAATTACATCTCGAATGATGGTAGGTAAAAAAAGAGCAAACTGATATCGATAGCATGAAACACGTTATTCATCACAATATCACATTAATGCAATTTAACGTTAAAAAGTTTAAACATGGCTCGACAGAGGAAGTGTAATAATTTGGGTTATGCATAGAAGGCATCAAGAAATGTTACACATATCACAGCAATCAAACTGCCCGATGGCAATGAAATTAAGGGTTGACTTAATGCCAGTTAGCTGATCATAAAACGATGATATCTCGATTGATGACAGGTATAAGGAAAGAGCAAGCTGATATTGATAGCATGAAAACATGAACTATTTATCACAAAGTCACAATAGGAATATCACAAAGCAATTTAATGTTTTAAGTTGAATATTAAAACACTGTAAATATGGCTCGACTTAAGGAAGCATTATAATTTGGGTTAGGCATCAACATACAAGATATAATATCACAATTAATAATTGAAGGATAAAACTGTCGAATGAAAGTAAGAGTTGAATTAATCCGAGCTACTCGACCACTCATAAATGACATGATAAAATCAAAAATGATATCTCGATTGATGACAGGTAAGGAAGTAAGGAAAGAGCAAACTGATATTGATATGATGAAAACATGCTTTTCACAAAGTAATTTAATGTTTCAACATGGCTCGACAGCAGACAGAGGGACTGGGAGCAATACACTGCACAATACACTGCACAATACACAGCACAATACACTGCACAATACATAACATTAGTTTACACTCAAGCTTATCCAGTGCCGAAGAATTGGCGGTTTCGCAGGGTTTTTTACTGAATCGGACTCGCAGTGCGCGGCGTTTCGGACATTTGGCACCAGTCTAGACTGGTGCCAAATGTCCTAACTGTTCGCCAGAAATAGAGCCCTGGTTTGGAGCAAGGCGCGGCGCGCGCGTAAAACTAGGGATCTGGTTAGAGCAAATCTCTCCCATATAAACGGCTCTGAGTGACGTCACAGATCTAAACGTCAATTTTTCTGTATCCTAAACCTAACCATGACCCTAACCAAAACCCTAACCTTAAACCTAACCCTAACCCTAACCCTAACGCAAATCTTGACCCTAATCCTGACCCTAACCCTAGTCCTTAAAGCGCTAGGTTGTAGGTGCGCTTAATTATATTTTTCTGAGTGACGTCATTGTCTTCCCCTAACCAGGGGTGTCGCGCGCGTAAAACTAGGGATCTGGTTAGAGCAACGCGGCGCGCGTACGCACACCTATGCGGGCTTAGGAATCTGTGCGCGTAACCAGGGCCCTGGTTAGGGCAAAAGCATACTTATTACTGTATCAATAACTCTGATAAAATACAATTGACAATATTTTATGCTTTCAGGAATGTTGAAAAGTAGGTCGAAAAGAAGGTCGAAAGGACATTTAGAATTTTACTGTGTGCCCCAGTCTTGATGGTTTTCACAACAGGAACTATCTTTTGCTCATCTCTTTTGAAGATTGGAAGCATGATCTGCAATTTCCAAGCCAATAAGGGTCTTTATTGAGCCCTTTCTACCTACCTTTTCAACCTACTTTTCGACCTGTTGCTTTCAACCCATGAGCTCACATATAGTGTAACTTAATGTGTTATTTTACTTGAATATTGAGTGTACCTTGTAGGAGTAAAGATGATGTGAAGAAGGATGAGGAAGAATCACTGATATATTTTTGTTGTATTAATTACAGAACTGTTCATATTTTATTTATTGAGACACTTGAAAACCTTAAATCTCATCTGATAGCTCCCAGTTATTTTCCAGCATGCCAAAATGTCCATCTTCATAATTTTTAATATTGAGTTTAATATTGAGCAATTTTGCATCATATGTCAGTTCATCATTTTCAGGTGTGTTATCTTTTGATAGATTGGATAACACCAAATAATAATTAAATACAAAGAATAGGAATTTCTTTGAAAATGTTAATTTTTCAGCAAGAAGTGGTTGGTTGAATGTCAAAGCAAAAAATTGCAATACCTATAAGCAGATCAGATGTTATCTCTGTATCCAGTGGTGTAACAGCTGCATCTGTCTCATACATCATTCAACTGCGAGCTTCACAGCATTTACTGAAAACATTTCGAATTCATGCTGGGTTGCCTTTCATCTGTTCAATCCTTGGTAGTTGTACATTCTCACTTGCATATCTGCAATCATCTGGTACAATGTTAGCAGTATCAAACTTAATCAAGAAAACATATTTTGGGGAAGAAGATCTCTTGATATTTTCTAAACAAACTGCAATGGCATCATGTATAATAAATCTGATTTTCATCAAATATTTTCTGAAACAACACCTTTTGGTTATTTTACCAAGTCATATCATCTTCCCTGGTTCATTTGCTCAAAAGTTTGTCCCATTGAATTCAAACCATGTTTCAAAACATTCCAAAATTAGAATACAACAATTGGGAACTATTTATGGGTGCCATCACTGTGGAAATAAAGTTCAGCACTATATTGCTGATCATATTCCATGTACAAAATTTGTGCCAGAGATTACCAAAAATTATAATGTTTTCCAAATGCTATTAACATATTTATTTCAAAGAAAACTATCTTTTGAAGGAAAATATAAACAAGTTGTCTATCCACAGTGTATTAAGTGCTGTGAATATCAAGGTGGGTTTGTTGCTGGGAGGACTTTCTTACAAGCTGCATATAATGTTAAGGGTATAATATTGCCTAAATTCAAATTCAATTCACATTTTATATACATGTTCCCTATATACTTTTTTGTGGATATGTTATTGATCTAAGCAGGATGTAAATTATTTGCTCTGCACCTGCCACCTGGCAACATTTATTTTAGAAATAATTCTTTTTCATACTGAATTTATGGATCAGATCATTGAGTTTTCAGAGTCACATAATTTCAATGAGACATAATGAATTAGTAGGAACTCTTTCATTCCTTTTTCTATTATATACAATTATGACATTATTGAATATTGTATCAATTTGATAAATTGCTTTTACTATACAAGACATTGTGTCACTAAAATACTAAATATGCTCTGTTTATTAGTAATGCATGCTAATAGAATATTGTAGCAAAATAACACTATCCCATAGAACTGGGATGATTTTGTCTGACTTCTGAGAAGGCAAGTAAGATGATTTTATTTGTTATATCTGAATTAATTTTAATATTTATTTTAAAGCTCAGGGATACACAATATCCCTGTAGCACAATATTGTGAAATGTACCCCATATGTGTGCAGACCACTCGATTGAAATTGTGTGCTTTTGACAGAATTTGTATAGAAAGTTGAAGCGCGCAGAGGAAATCTGCACGTTTTTATTGAGGCCTCTGTCAATCGAGCGATCTGCACACATATGGGTACTGTTACTGAATTATTAAGTGAGGAGAGTAGTGTGAAATATCTATATTTAATAATTGGCAATTTCTATTAATTTGATAACTGGCATTTTTGAATGTTTAGATTTATCATTTTTTCCTTAGTGGGTGGCCTTGCCAATGGTATTCATGATTGACTAAGTGCAGAAACAAGATGCTTCTTCATTTATGAAAATGTTTGAAATATACTGTAATTGAGCTGTGAAAAATATTTTCAATCCAATTCAATTCAAAATAGCTGAATTAAATATCAGTTTTCTAATACTTTGTCTCCCTATCTTGGCAGTTCAGGTGTATATATTACAATTGGAACCTTAAATATTTCATATTCCTAGCTCAATGATTCGCTGAGGTCTTGACAACAAAGGGCCACTTGGCCTTGCAAGATGTGTAGCTCTAACCCCGAGCTAGAAGATGCATTGGTTGATAGTCAATGTAAACTGAACATTGAAACTTTCTTTGTGAGTCCTAAGATTTACTTCTGTTTGTAGTTACTAGTTAGTCTTTTCAGCTATTTTGACTGTGTAAGATAATAATGGTGAGAACTCCATGAATGCTCTAAGGGATCATACACATCATATTACATAATCAATTTTGGGCTGACTTTAACCCCTTTTCCCTCATGAACTTGATTACAGTAGTTACAATGTGAATGATCCATAGGGGCCATCCATAAAGGACGTCCGCAATGAGGGGAGGAGTCCAGCCAGGATGTTTTTGGATCATTTGCAGACGTAGGGAGAAGTGTTGGCCCAATGCAGACATCCGCAATTCATGGAAATTTTGGGCGATTTGATGGCTATTTCACTAGAAAATCATATAATTTCAGGGTCAAAAATGACGACCCAAAAAATGTTCAAGAAGGGGGAGGGAGGTTTCTGGACTGCGGATGTTTGTGGACAAGGGAAGGAGGGGTCTGAAATTTTGCGGTGTGTTCTTATGACAGGGGAGACTTTTACCGCCAGTGTAGTGTAATCTTTTCCAACATTGACATAAACAACAGAAAACAGCTTTTTTTCATTCTGAACTTGGTTTTTAATAAACTCATCTTTCTCCATAAACTTAGTCTTGAGATATTCTTTCAGTTTATCCCTATATTCAATCACTGAGAGCTTTCCTTTTTCTTGAATTATGTGGGATAGAAGATAGTTGGGCACATTGGTAACAGTTAATTTTGGATACATTTTCTTTGCCTCCGAAAGGTCTAGGCCACGTTCATGAACATCAATATGGGATCGTTCACATATTACGTAATCAATTTTGGGCATTTTACCCCCTCCCCCTCCGTAATCAAACGTAATCATGGCCAAACCCTCTTTTCGGAAAATATTACGTAATCATGGCCCAACCCCCTCCTTCAGTTTTTTGACGTCACCAAAAACTATATTAACTGACAAAAATTAGAACAGTATCGTGTGTTTCAATTCAATCATCAACATCATCGACTTGAAGCTGACAGTCAAAAAAGCTTCATTTAGTTTTCCTACGGAAATCACAAGCCTACGACAACTCCTCTGACAATGAGATGGACATATCCTCCTCTTTCTCTTCCTCCAACGCATCCTCATCTATCCTCATCATCCATCTTTACCTCCAACTGATCATCCTCCTCCTCCTCTACACCTGAGGCCCCCAGTTCCATTAAAGAGCCAGAAGTCAACGTCTTGGTCCCACCTCAACCTCCTTCAAAACCGATGGAACCAAAGTTCAGTATCTGTGTCCTGCTCATCTGCCACCAAAGCCGACAGAACCCATGATCCAGATCAGCCCTAGCCCCTAAGTGCCAGATCAGAGTCTGGCAACTTCACAGACAACTGCAGCTTCCTACACCTTCATCAAAAAGATTGATTCCTGGATAATGGAGCTGCAGATGTATGCCAAGACCTGCTCTTGCATCAACTCTAGAGCTCTTGGGAAAGAAAGGCCTCCGAACCTCTGATCAAGCACAGAGCAGCAAACCTTATATATACAAAGAGGCACTGAAGTGGTTTGGAAGAGTTCAACGAATGAAGTACATCCCTCCTATAAGTCCTCTACGGGCAGCACTAAAGGAACTGTACATTCTGAACCATATTGAGTTAAAGTGGATCATGTTTTATTGATCATAATTATGAAATTTTGACAATTTTTTCTGCAAATGGTTAATTTTTGGTTATAAAAATTCGGATACGTATCCTTTAAATTTTCGTAAAAAATTCTTGAAATTTTCATGAAAATTATTGAAATTTTTATGAAAATTCTTGAAATTTTCATGAAAATTCGTGAAATTTTCATAAAAATCCTTGAAATTTTCATGAAAATTTAGATATTTTGATTACGTAATCATTGGCCAAACCCCCCCTCCCCCCCCTCGTAATCAAACGTAATCATTTGGAAACCCCCTCCCCCCCCTCGGCTGATTACGTAATATGTGAACAATCAATATACTCATTAAGGGCTTTCAATCCTTTATCCTTTTCGTCAGTACTTGGAAATCCAACAAGTAGTTTCCTACCTGTATCACTCAGCTTCAAGAATGTAAGGGGGATATTAACCAGTTTTTTCTCCACAGCTTTCATTATTTCAGCTAAATTAGCCCCTTCACCCTTCAGTACAATAACATGGTCAGTTTCATCAGATGTTTGTTTTTGATTTGGCTTTGTTTGAAGAATGCTTGGATTTCTCTCAGTATTCAAAGAACATGATTTAGCCTCTGAGATAAATGAATCCATACTCTGCCCTCTGTCCATAGGTTTCACAGTAGTAGGGGATTTACTTGGAGATCTAACAGATTCTGCATAGGATTTTGGAGAGGAGTCAGACTGTGTTTGAATTTGTTCATCAGGAATGTCAGGTGTTGAGGACAGTGGTGTTGAGGATGCAGAAAATGTGGAATTGGTGAGGCCAGAGAGTAAAAGTTTTTCAGATACAATCTGATCTACATCTGCAAGGAGGTTTTCTTTCATGGAGTAAAACATGGACTCAATATGATTTCCAATCCTAGTAAACAATACTTCCTGATTTGTTGAACCTTCATGCTCATCTAGGGAACTGGCATTATGATTTGGAGCTGAGTTAGTTTCTGTCACTTCAGAGAAAGTTGGACCATTATACTGAATATGATCATTTTCCAAATTGTTGTCAGTATCCAAATTATCAGTCATAGTAGAAGCATTCATCGCAATCTTACTCTCAGTCATGGTGGGAGCATTGGCACAGCTTGCTTTCTGGAAATCTGTTGACAATGAACAGTTGAGTCCAAAGTCCACTTTCTCACTTTGGTTACTGAGAATAGTGCAATTTACACCAGAGTCAACAACAACAGATTTTTTGATGTCTAGCTTACCTGTCTTTGCTTGGTATACAATTTCTGAGCACTTGTCACAAACAAACATAAAATTACCCCACCTTTCAGAATTTGCACCATATTTTGCCATAACGGGTCTAACTTGATCCAGAAAAGTTTTAGTGCAGATTGATTTCGAGCTTAGATTGTTAGTTTTCTTAACTCTACATACAGCATGGAAAAGAGTTTCACATACATTGCAAGCAATTGATTCCTCTATGGCATTGTTATTCTTACATACTGAACAGCATCCATTTACATTAAACTTGGGTATAGTCTTAGGTGCTGTTTTGGATATAACCTTAGGTAAAGACTTAATTGAGGGCTGCTTCTGTAAAGCCAGTTTCTTCACCTTAGAATTTGATTTAGTATTCTTAAGGATTACTTTAGCCATAGTTTTAGGCTTAGTACCTGGAGGAGATCTTTTGGGCATGTTGGACGAAGAGGCTTGAGCAGTATCCTTGAGTTCATCTTTACAAACTACTTTAATACAATCAGCTTCTTTGTCAGTCTCCATTTGACATTGTCCATTTTCCTGTAATGGTAGACTAACTGAGGCCTCAATGCCCTTATCCTTGACACCCTCATCCTGCAACATAGCACCCTCAGTTAGTTAATTTAATATGTGTTGTGTTGTAAGTTTAAAAGAAGCCTAGGCTGAGCTTATGCTTAAATTCAACTTAAAAATAAATAAGCACTGTCTGATGGTCAAAGCAATATATACAGAAAATTAAAGCATGTAAGTTTTAAACTTTACAACACTACTTTATACAATCAAATTTGAGAATGTTGTGTTGCACTATATGGAGTTCCTGAAGAAGAGATTTTTATAATCTTGAAACTGTAAGTAGAATAGTGGAGTATAGTGTGTGGGTTAGATTACTTTATTGAAAGTTCTTTGTTTCACTGCATCAATGATCAATCACATCGAACATGTAAGTTATGTAATATTAAAAGCTTGTTTAAATAAATATAAATACGTTTTCAGAGCAGATTTAAAAATTTCAATTGATGAACAACTTTTCAAAAAAGGAACGTGGCTAAATGCATGAAGTGTTGCTCTAACCAGATCCCTAGTTTTACGCGCGCGCCGCGCCTTGCTCCAAACCAGGGCTCTATTTCTGGCGAACAGTTAGGACATTTGGCACCAGTCTAGACTGGTGCCAAATGTCCGAAACGCCGCGCACTGCGAGTCCGATTCAGTAAAAAACCCTGCGAAACCGCCAATTCTTCGGCACTGGATAAGCTTGAGTGTAAACTAATGTTATATGTATTGTGCAGTGTATTGTGCTGTGTATTGTGCAGTGTATTGCTCCCAGTCCCTCTGTCTGCTGTCGCAAGCCATGTTTAAACATTAAATTGCTTTGTGAAAAGCATGCTATTGCTTTCATCATATCAATATCAGTTTGCTCTTTCCTTACTTCCTTACCTGTCATCAATCGAGATATCATTTTATCATGTCATTTATGAGTGGTCGAGTAGCTCGGATTAATTCAACTCTTACTTTCATTCGACAGTTCTATCCTGCAATTATTAATTGTGATATTATATGTTGTATGTTGATGCCTAACCCAAATTATAATGCTTCCTTGTCGAGCCATATTTACAGTGTTTTAATATTCAACTTAAAACATTAAATTGCTTTGTGATATTCCTATTGTGACTTTGTGATAAATAGTTCATGTTTTCATGCTATCAATATCAGCTTGCTCTTTCCTCATACCTGTCATCAATCGAGATATCATCGTTTTATGATCAGCTAACTGGCATTAAGTCAACCCTTAATTTCATTGCCATCGGGCAGTTTAATTGCTGTGATATTTGTAACATTTCTTGATGCCTTCTATGCATAACCCAAATTATTACACTTCCTCTGTCCAGCCATGTTTAAACTTTTAAACGTTAAATTGCATTAATATGATATTGTGATGAATAACGTGTTTCATGCTATCAATATCAGTTTGCTCTTTTCTTACCTACCATCATTCGAGATGTAATTTTATCTGCCATGTGTGAGCTGCAATGTTTGAGTTTTGAGTAGCTTGGATTAATTCAACCCTCATGACTTTCATTCAACTGTTTTATCCTGTTATTATCTTTGATATCTTGCATGCACCAACCCAAATGTTTAAACAATAAATTGCTCTGTTAAATAGTTACTAAGTTATATTGAATTGAATTGAATTGAATTGAATTGAATAAAACTTTTACAGCACAATGTCATTGAATATATTTTTCCGAGTTATAAAATGTAGCTTCTAAGCTGTGCTGAGGGAAAACACTCAGTCAATCGTAAAGACTGTTATTGTCATTAATAACACAATATGCATATTGCATAGTAGTTTGCCCTCTCCGGCTCTCCCACCATCAATTGAGATATCATTTTATCATGCCTTAATGTGATTGTGAGTAGCTGTGAGTAAATGTTTGTTATTTCTTCATGCCTTGTAGGCATAACTCAATTGATTATTACTCTATTTCACTTCCTCTGTCGAGCCATTGCTTTGTGATATTCATATTGTTATGTGATAAATAATGTGCATTCATGCTATCCATATCAATAACAGTTTGCTCTTTCTTTACCATCCATCCATCAATCGATCAGTTATTATTTTATATGCCTTGTGGGCAACTAAGATTAATTCAACCCTTTCTTCCAGTTTCATTATTTCTTGATGCCTTGTATGCATAACCCAAATTATAACACTTCCTCTGTCGAGCTATGTTTAAACTTTTAAACGTTAAATTGCTTTGTATTGTGATGAATAACTTGTTTTCATGCTATCAATATCAGTTTTCTCTTCGAGATGTAATTTTATCTGCCATGTGTGAGTAGCTGGGATTAATTCAACCCTCATGAATTTCATTCAACTGTTTTATTTGTTTTAGCCTATATTTTTTATATGCATTAATTATGATATATTGCTTGCACGACCTAAATTATGTTTAAACATTAAATTGCTCTGTTATATTGTGATGAATTAGTGTTTTCATGCAGCTTGCTAACATATCAGTTTTCTCTCTCCTATACCATCAATCAGGATATTTTGTCATATAACCTAATTGTTATAACGGGTCTGGGATTGACACAACTCTTTCTTTGATCGGATAATTTTATTGCTGTAGGTACTGTATTCTTTCTTGATGCCTTGTACTTGTCGATAAGCATGGTCTTTGCACTTCCCTCTGTCGAGTGTCGAGGCTTCATTGCTTTGTGATATTGTGATAAATATCGTTTTCATACTATCCATTATATACTCATATAATTTTATATAAAAAATATAAATAAATATATAAATTAGCAGTTTGCTCTTTCCTTTATACCAACAATCGTCAATCAATCGAGATATCATTTTATCATGCCCTGTGGGTAGCTGGAAATTGGGATTAATCCAACTCCTCCTTTCAGTTTCATTGGATAATTTTTTTGTTGTGAAGGTGTTATTTCTTGATGCCATAATCTTACTATATATAATGCGTGTTGTTAATATCAGGGCGCTGGCAAGCGCCCGCAGCCACGGAAAAAAAAACCCGAGGGCATCCGAGAGTCAGCATCCCCGGCCCGAAGGGCAGATGCCCTCGGCCGGAAGGGCCGAGGGCAGCCAACAGTCCCGGCCCGAAGGGCTGGGACTGCTGGCCAGACACTCCTAACAAGCCAGTAGTACCAGCATGAAGTGCTGTGCGGTAGCGGAACCGTTTTTCAAGCGGCTGAAAAAATACGTTTGCCAGCGCCTATTATATAAAAATATAGTAAATCGCGAAAATCGCGATTTTCGTCGCGTTTTTAACATGTTAATTCAATCTGTTGGTCAGAAAATTTTGTACCCAGGCGTAGCCCATAACACTAACAAACCCTGGTAAATTTCATGAAAATCGACCGTGTAGTTTTCTCACAATAAATTACCAAAAAAACTATTTTACATCAAAAAATTAGAACATGGACTACGACCCGACTCGATGATAAAAATAGTGTTTGAGTGTTCTCGAGAACCATAAAAGATAGAATCATAATCTAAACGACATATGAAACTTCAGAATGTGAAACGCGTGCATTAGGCCATATAAAATTTTAAAATGACAAGTCCTTAATTGGTTGACCAATAAAGTAATTATCGCGTATAACTCAAAAAGTAAGAATGATAGCGACTTAGACCAACGGCATCACTAACGAGCCAAAATTACGATTTGGTACGTCTTACTTAAGTACCAGTTGGCCCACTGCTTAATTAGCATGGCCAATTAAAGTAATTATCGCCCCTATAACTGAAAAAGTAAGAATGAGCGACTTCTACGGCATCAGTAACTTACGTCAAAATTACGATTTATTCTTTTAATCTATGTTCCGTTGCCCGCCGCTTAATTAGTTGGTGGCCAATTAAAGTAATTATCGCCTATAACTCAAAAAGTAAGAATGATAGCGACTTATTTCCAACGGCATCACTAGAGCCAAATTACGATTTGTACGTCTTATTTAGTACCAGTTGCTCGCCGCTAATTATTTGATTGGCCAATTAAGTAATTATCGCCTATAACTTTGAAAAAAGTAAGAATGATAGCATTTCTACGGCATCAGTAACTTACGTCGAAATTACGATTTATTCTTTTAATCTATGTTCCCATTTACGCCGCTTTAATTAGTTAAATGGCCAATTAAAGTAATTATATAACTTAAAAAGTAAGAATGATAGCGACTTAATTTCTACGGCACGAGTAACTTACGTCGAAATTACGATTTATTCGTTTAATCTAAGTACCGGTTGCCCCCGCCGCTTAATTAGTTAATAGGCCACTAAAGTGATTATCGTATAACTCAAAAGTAAAATGTTAGCGTCTCACTAACGCATCATCACTTAAGCCTCAAAACTAATGAATAATTCGTTTAGTCAAGTATCGGTTGCCAACCCTTAATTAGTTAATTGACCAATTGAAGTAATTATCGCATATAATTCAGTAAAAAGTCAAACAGATAGCGACGTAATTCTCCTCGTTTAGTATGAAAGTTCTTTTGGCAGTAGCAATTATCACAACTTGAACTGATTGTCGCCGTTTTATGCCAAAAAGAGTGGATATGGATAATAAAAACAATTGAAATTGTTTGGTTGCAGCCACTCAGTACCTAAAATTATACGGATTAAAAACTATTGATATGAGTTTAAATCGCAGCCTGTCCGTGGCGGTGCTTTGGTTACGAAGAAATATCTTGTCACGCATATGATGTGAGCTTATTACACAGTACATCCGTAACAACGTTCTACTCATTCTCGTCGAATATCTTCACAATCGCGATGTTTTAACTCAACCGCCATAATAAGTGTGACTTCGTGTTTCCTAACGGCATTATTGAAGTAGTGGACCCATTTTTTACATTGCAATCGCCCTCAAAGTCGCTGAAAGATGACGATTTCAATCATCAAATAGGGATGAACGTACGATTAATTTCAGCATGCGTTCAAGCCTTTTCACGTGCAAACACACTTCAAAGAAATAGAAAGCTAGAAATTATAGGTACTTTCTTTACGCGTCCTCACGCTTAATTAGTTAACTGAAGGAGATTGAGTTGACGGCAGTGAGTTGATCAATGTTAATTCTGCTTATTTCTTAGTAACCAAAGCACACCGCCACGGACAGGCTGCGATTTAAACTCATATCAATAGTTTTAATCGTATAATTTTAGGTGCACTGAGTGGTTGGTAACCCAAACAATTTTCAATTGTTTTGGCTATCCTAACATATATATATGTGGCTGGCAGGCGTTAGCAATTTCAGGCAACGAAATTATGTTTTAGTCGTGTTGCAAAACTTAGTAATAAATCAGAAAATAATGAGAAATTTTTTCGGCCACCCTGAGGGGCAGGGGGGCCACGCCCTTTTTTCGCAAAATTAAACTTTCGAATTTTCAAAAATTCTTTCGCCATTGAGTTGCTTATGATGAATAAAAATTTTGAGAATTTTGTCCGAATTATTGGGTTTGAGGGGCGTGGAGGCCACGCCCTTTTTTCGCAAAAATTAAACTTTCAATTTTTTCAAAATTCCTTCTCCATTGAGTTTATTATGACGAATAGAAATTTTTGAGAATTTTGTCCGAATTATTCGTCACCCTTGAGGGCGTGAAATACGCCCTTTTTTTCGCAAAAATTAAACTTTCGAATTTTTCAAAATTCCTTCGCCATCAAGATGCTTATGATGAATAAAAAGTTTTGAGAATTTTGTCCGAATTATTGGGTCACCCTAAGGGGCGTGGAGGCCACGCCCTTTTTCACAAAATAGATTTTCAATTTTTTCAAAATTCCCTTCGCTATGGAGTTGCTTATGATGAATTAAGGTTTGAGAATATTGTCGGCAATGTTGGGTTACCGTTGGGGGCGTGGGAAGCTTTTTTTTCGCAGAAATTTAAGTTTCGAATTTCCCCTCCAAACTCGCACGGTCAAATCACTGTCAAAGGGACATGTGGCTGTTAGCTCATGCGGCTGCCATCATTCGCCGTCCGTAGGACGGGAACCGACTAGTATGATTAACCCAAATTATTACTTTGCGTCTGTCGAGCCATGTTTAAACATTTAAACATTGTACTACTAATGTGATATTGTGATGGATAACGTGTTCTAAGTTTTCTATGTAATCAATGTCAGTTGTCTTTCCTTAAAAACCATCATTCGTGTATAATTTATCTGCCATGTCTTAGTAGCTAGATTAATTGTACCCTGACTTTCACTCGATAGTTTGACTCGATAGCATTATTTCGTGATATTTTTGTACATACTACTGTACATACCTTTACCCAAAAATATCACACTCGAGCCATGTTTTTACATTGAATTGTTTTATGTGATCATATTGCGATAGATATCCATATCAGTTTGCTCTTTCTTACCTATCTACCATCAATATATCAATAATCGAGCTATCATTTTACCATGCCATATTGTACGAGTAGCTGGGATTAATTCAACCCTGACTTTCAGTTAACACTCAATAGTTTTGTCTTTTTTATCATTTGGTGTTATGGTGTGCGTCAAACGAACTTGCCGAAAATATCACGCCATGCGACAGCGCAGCTTGAGACATTTAAATGATTCATCGTGCGAGGCGAAGCTGGGCACTCTAGATCATTTCTGCAGTGAGGTTGAGCGTCTAAAATATTACCCTTTTGGCTTTTATTTAACCGAATAAGGACAAAAATGACTTTGAGTTTTGTCCAAGGGCCGGTTGTGCCGGTAAAGGGCGGCCGGTCAAATTAAGGCCACTTAATTTAGGTCAAATGAAACTTTTATGACACCTTATACAGTGTTAAATTGTCTTGAATGGCATTATCATTATGTAACACCTAAAGCATCATATCAGACCGGAATTTGGGTCTTTTGGCGCAATTTATTAAGTATAAATGGGTTTTAATGACCATTTTAGAGCATAAAGTCCAAGGAGCCGGCTAAAACGGTTCAAAAATGATTCAATTTTTGTCTATAGGGCCGGTTAAAAAAGGGCCGGTTAAAAAAAGGCTGGCTAAATAAAGGCCAATAAGGTATAATAAAACGGACCAAGAAAAACTTTTCATTTCTGAGCTTTTTAAAGTTATCGTTTTTTGTTTTTTATGACCAAAACTTTTTTATGACCAAAACTGTTTTTTGGTTTATTACTCACTTAATGGAGCTCAAGATCTAAACTTCACTTATATGAGATGTTGCTTTCATTAAGCTCTAAATATCCTGGTACCTACACAAACATTATCTACCTTAGGAGGTGTATTTATATGGGATAAAAATATGGGAGTTTTCTCAATCATTACTCTTGTTAACATATGATAATGACGTCATTTGAAATGCCATGGTGTTTGAAAGAATAGGGATTTTATGAAAAATCTCCAAGTACAACTACTATAAATAAACCTCCTAAATTACCTACACATAATATGCCTACACACAGTCTGTATTGTGGAATTTTAGTTGTTTATGCTAACCCTTTCATTTTGTGACAGTGTCAGTATGTACTATTAATCAATCTGTAATATCGAGTCACATAGCGAATATAAGTGTGAATTTACACATACCTATTACTTAACGAAAAGTGTGAAGTGGAATTGGAATTGGGAATATATTTCACAGCACAATCTAATCATCAATATATTTTAAACATTTTCATATATGAAGAACCGTCTTGGTTGTGCAACTGTGACAAAGGAATGATTTAGAATTTTCTTGAACTTATACCGACTTCTGTGCTTATAACAGCATTGCATAATCTTCCAAATTAGTCTATAATATCGTTCATTCTAAAGCTAAACTTTCTAGATACTTAAGTATCTCATGCCACTCAGAGACATTTTATTGTTACCTACTAATTTTAGTTTGTTGTAAGCATCAACCTGATATTCGAAAATTACAGCCATAACTGTGTTTCTCTTTGTTCAATTTGTTTGATGAGACTTACTTAATTCTACTCTCGAGCTTTTTCATGTGCGATGCGTGCTCCAAATGTTGATCAATAGACACAGAAGTTTAAGTATCAACTTCTAACTTGGTGACCCCTTTTGCGCCTTTACTCATATTTCACCATATCCATCCACATAATAAGGGACACTTCCTTGGTCAAATTTCCCGGCCTTTTCCCAAGTAGTTCCAATGTGCTTAAATCTGAACTTTTGTGGTAGTTTTGCACGCTTACTATAATAACGGTGGAGCATATCTTGAATAAAGGCGAAGAGGGCAACCTTGCTTGGGGCAAGCTAAGTGCAAAAATAGACTATCAGTCGTTCCGGCTATGTCTGCTCATCAGTGAAAAGTCATGGAAAAATACGTTTATAAACTATAAAGGGTTCTTTGGATACGTTGTTATTTACACCATTATGAGTTTGGATGGATGATATGGTTAGGGTTTGGTGAGTGGGATGAAATCGTGGTCAACCGAAAGCAAGGCAGCAGTCTGGCTCGGAAGAGGATCGATACCCTCCTCGTTGAGTGCTGGTTCCAGATTATACGGTTTGTCATCTGTGAATGCGCGTCAAAATTTGCCACAATATTAGCTGTAAATTGATGTACGGCGCGAAAGCGTTTTAATATACCACGTACGTATGAAACGCGCATTTGTTGCTCTTCAAATGAGCCAGTTCGGCCACGCGGTGCCGGCGTGGCCACGAAGACTGAAACAAAGTGAGCCAGTTCGGCACCGCGTGGCCGAGGCGTCCCACACGGAGTGCTATAACTCCTCCATTTTGGTTCGGTTGGTCCCAATCTTTACATCGTTGGAAAGAGCAACTTTTCTAGTTTCAGATACATGCCGAATTTTGTCTTTTCGATTAAAATTGGCATTTAAATTTTGCATCAAAGTTGGAAAAATATAGGTGAGCCAGCGATCGGCCACGCGGTGGCCGAAATGGCTCACTTTTTCAAAAACATGAAAAATTATTTTCAAGTGAGCCACCTCGGCCACCATAGTGCGTGACGGCGAGTGCTTCCTAAGCCTGCATAGGTGTGCGTACGCGCGCCGCGCTACCCTTCTGAGGAAGCGCGCCGCGCAACGCAGACAGGGATATACGTGTTTAGCAAGGCGAGTGCCCATCTTTTCTTCTCGGTTGTTTAATTTAACAACACATTCATCATTCAACTTAAATATATTTCCATGCTATAAGAAATGGTGAGATACACAAATTCATCTTACAAAAATGTTGTTATCCAGGAAGCATTTTTTGGAAGAACATGAACGAATTGCACTGCATGCTATACTTAATAAATAAATAGTGGTCTGGTGTGTAGAACAGGGATTTCTTTGTAATTTATGAACATCTTCAATTGTAACAAGTAACAACTACCAATTAGACTTGGTGTTCTACAAGACGTTTTAATGGTTACAATTGAAGATGCTGGTAACCACTCTACTAGCCCTATTTTGGTCTCATGTATCGAGTTATGGCTCTTTATGCTGGCAAGTGGCAAGTAGATGCATGTTACAATTCAGATTTATCAATCATGTGATTGAAGTATTTTGTACCAACTGCAGCAACTGTAGGACAAACCTGAGGCCAGTTCATGTTTTTAAATGTATTTTGTTAGGCTCTCCAAACTGGTTGGAGGGTTGTCATAGAAACCCCCTGCTGATTTGGTGACGTCAGTCCATTTCTTTGGGGTCCCAAATTATCTTGTTATTGTTGGGGCAGGGACCTGGTTCTTTCCAGTTGGGGCTTCACGCACCTCCCCCTCCCGAGTGTGCCAACTGCACTTCCCCATGCAGTTGGTATCATCCACACCTTCCACCTGCTGGGTACTCTCTAGTACCACTCACCAGCTAAGTATCATAACTTCACTATCCAGCCCCTCACGGTATATTAACTTTTGATTTTACATTATAACCACCCTAGCCCCCTCTTTCTATATCTATACTATTCTTTTATCTTTTTACTTAATTGACTATAATTCAGGTACACTAACTTGAAGACTGTCCTCAAAGGGAATGATACATACCCATAAATACATATTATATACTGTAACAACATGGGCACAGCCCGGTAGTCAGTACTCACTTTGTACTACAAAAAAACAATATGGCTTCCTCCCTCAAACTCTCAAAGGCCACTCAAGAACCCCTGATAAGATTTTCTCCAGATCCCTCCAAAGTTCAGATCCCTCCAAGGTTCCTCAGCACCATTATGGAATAATTTTTGTCTCATTCTGGAAGCAGCTGTTACATTGGCGACCCCTGCATTATCAACCCTCTTACTGCTTTAAAACTAAGCCCACTGTCCAATTCTCCCATATTATATCCAATTAGGAAACAACATTTTATATCGTTATCTCCCACTTTCATCACCCTCACCTGCTGGGTACTCTGTACTTCAAACCAGCTAAGTCCCATTACCTCACCACTTCCGTCAGGCAACAAATTTCTGTACATCTAGACCCATAGAAATAAATACTACAGTACAAACTGCAGCCAATTTCGAAAGGATGTTCCATCCCAATAAATCAGATTTAGCAACAAGATTAATGAACAATTATACAACACCAAAAACATCACCAAAAATATCACAAACTGAAAATCAGTTCCCTCTCTTCTTTTCCAGGTAGTACCCCATAGCTGGGCTTTGCCCATTGATCCCAGCATAACTCCAATCAATGGGAATATTATTTACACAGTCTGGTTGGGTCAGACCTCCCTGTGGCTCAGTCAGACGAAGGGAGGTGGTACATAGCCACCTCCGGCTGATCTCCGACTTAATCTGCAGGCAAGCACTGACTTGTTTTGCAGTCTGTTTGAAGCCAGGGGCGTTGGTGGCTTGCTGGTCCAGTGAGGTCCTGGACGGGTAGGCTACTCTCAGCCCAGGATATCTCCGGCAGTCGGGTGGCCTGAAAAACCACCCAGGAGTTCACACCCTTCGCCTAGTGTACTAGGGATAGTCTCCATGCTCAGCATGGCTGCCACCGGCCTGGTTGATTAAACCGACTGTGGCCGTTTTACTAAGACTATCTTGTTATTATCTATCTATTATTATTAAACTCCTGTGATACCAAATTCTCTAACTTATAACCCTGACCAGTTGCACAACTTTAGTGTGCAATCTAAGTATACTGATTTCACGGATCGGGTCGTTGAATAAGAGTCGCATGATTACAATTGATGAGTAATTGATTTATTCTCTTTTGACTCAATGGTACAGGTACAAAACTAAACGATGTGGTTCTTTAATGACAATCAATTTCGTCGTTCTACTTTATACAATCAAATTTGAGACCTGAAGATGTCGTAGAACGACGAAATTGATTGTCATTAAAGAACCACATCGTTTAGTTTTGTACCTGTACCATTGAGTCAAAAGAGAATAAATCAATTACTCATCAATTGCAATCTAAGTATATGTGTATCAATAAGAATGGTTGTCCTAAACCTAAAATTTTACCACAAATCAATCCTGATAGGTCTCAACTCTCTATTTATTTTTGATTTTCTTATATGCAGGGGCTTACCGCCCTGGCCTGGGCGAGAGTCTGTAAATCAGCTTTTAATTTATTTTATGTTTCTAAATTACAAAATTGTAAAATTGCATTCAATGTAATGCAAATTGCGAAAGCAACAAATGCGGGTACCTTAATACCTTGACCTGATGGTACTTTACATCATTGACACATTTTTTCTCAATAACACCCGAAAGCTGAGGTAGGTATTGGAATGAAGATGCCTTCACACCACTCATCTTTGTGTGACTCACTTGGATCCTACTGCTCTCCTCTTTGCATTACTTAAAGGTATCATGTTGGTGTTCAAGTACAGAGTTGGAGAAAAGTCTTGCAGATTGATGTCTTGAAGAAAGATTTCTTTTTAATTCAAATATATTTTTTCTCAAGATTAGGTTTAATATTTGAGTTGATATCATGCCAAAAATATCCTATGTCTGTTTCCATGAAAATGATGGTCCAATATGAGGCAATCATCCAAATTCTAGTGAAACATGCTTGATTCACATGTTGTTGTCATGATAAGATGATAGAACTTTCGCAATCTTCTGGCTTACTGATCTTTGGAAGGGTCTTTAATGATTTTTGTACATTCATATTTTTGGGATGAAAATTTTTTGGGGACCTAAATCAAACTTCAACTCTAACATAAGTGCGAAATTTAGTTTTGAAGCAATTTAGTTTTGAAAAATGTAAAGTCAATTATCACAAAACTGCGAACTGAGAAAAATGACAATTCTGTGGTTTTCTGGACCTCAAATTGCCAGTTTAGCAGCAATCATCCCCATACTTACAGGGAACACGTAACTTAATGCTATTTATCGAATAAAATTGGCTTCATTCAAAATATTGATATTTGGCCAAGTTATGGGCCAGAATAAGCTTGAGTGACAAGCGTATGCCCATATATGGGCATTAGTTTTTCGGCCATAACTTGGCCATTTTATGAGATATCGACTTCAAATTTTTTTATCGTAACTCAGGGGACCATTATCTATCTATTGCACACCTCAAATCGTGCCCAGGTTGCTTTTGAAAGAAAATCCACTAAATCACCTATAATACCTCAGTTTGCAATTTTGCCCAAATTGACTTTACACTTTTCCCTGTATGAAATTTTCAGAATTACTTCGAAACTAAATTTCACACTTATGTTACTCAGCAAATTTTTTGTTTGGCCCCCAAAAAGTTTTATGGCCATTGGAGCAAAAACTGATTCAACAACAGGTTCAACCATGTTCATACTTCGCAGGGTATGACAGAGATAGATTCTGAAAATGTAATCAAACCTACTTTTGCTCACAAATATAATCAAGGTATACTTTTTAAACTGTTAATTTGTTTGCACTTATTTTGTACCTTTGGATCTGAATATCCATCAATTATTTTTTATTGCATAAATCTTGTTTATTTTATTTACTACTCCTTTTTACTTCCTCCACTTGTACTATGCTGCTAATAGATGAGCATTCCTTAATCCTTTTATAGTCCCTATTTTCTGGTCATGATAAGCCATCTTTAACCTCAACCCATACACCACTTCAGATAAAACGCCTGAACAATCATTTTCTGAAAGAGCTCTATTTGGTAAGTCCTCATTTTTGTCCCTGTTTTGCTGATAGGTCGCACACTTTGGATCTGGATTTAAATGTTTTGATTCGTTTTGTACCTTTAAATATTTTCAGTGTTCAACATTTACTATGATACAACTGAAGCAGAATTGAAAGATGTCTTCCTTAGATTTGGTCCTGCTAAAGTCAAGTATGCTTTGTTCCATACATGTTCCCAATTCGGTGTTCAGATAACTGTTGTGATATTCGACGATGCATACTTCATTATAAGGGGATACTGTCTCAACTGTCCCTAACTCAAGAAATAGTGGATTGGGTCAGGGACCTGGGACAAATGGGACATTTGAGACAAATGGGACAGAGAAAATTGACTTAAAAATGAATTGGGACAGGAAAATTTGGGACAAATGAGACATTTGGGACAAAAGTGGCAGAGACAATGGAACTCATAATGATTGTGTATATGTGCGGCAAATTAGCATTCTTTACCTCACAACATATGATTTGAGGAAGTGCGTTTAAAGCAGCAACAGCTGCTGCAATGTTAACATATAACTTAGTCATGCCTGTTTTAAAGCAGAAGTGGCAGTGTAGTGACATAGTGGCAGTTGCTGTGTTGAAACTGCCATGTTCTTTTTCCTATCATAGGTTTTGAGAGTTTGCAACAAAGAATGTTTAATAACAACACAGCAAAACTGCTTAAACCTTGCATATAATTAACCTGCCGGCTTTTTGATATCAGCGAGCACTGCTGGGCACTACAAAAGATGATGTGACCAGCAAATGCTGAAAATGTCATTAATTGCAAAGTCAATTAGTTTTATAGTTTGGATATAATATTCTGGCAGAAATAGTCACAATTTACACATTTATTTGAATGTATCAAAAACATGGTTCCATTCAAATATTGCTATTTTTTCTCTTCTTTGATTGTCCCAGTTGTCCCGAATGTCTCAAATGAGAGTCCCAAACTCAAGAAAAACCGAAAAGTAAATTGGAACAGGGACAAGTGGGACAGTGACAATCCACCCGAAAATTCAATTTTTTCCGATTTTCTCGCCATGGTGGTGCAATGAGACTGTTGAAAACCCTCTTTCCAGGCTGATGATGAACGAACACTCCACAAAAAACAGAGGACACGCCTTTGTGGAGTACCAGGACCCAAACCACGCTAAGGAAGCTGTGAAGCACCTCAACGGCTACCCGCTTCATGAGACAAAGATCAAGGTGCAGTTCAACACGAAGCAGCCACCGTGGTACTCAGGCAGCTATCACAACACAAGGAGTGAGTGATAAGATGATTAGGTCTTTTGGGGAGTTAGAAAGTGAGAAGTGAGGAATTGTTACTTTCTGCGAGTTGGTAATTGGTATGATTTATGAATTGGGGGTGAATTAATTGTCATTGCCACTAAGTGATGCCATCATTCTGCCAATCATTTGTGTCAAGAGTATGATCTGGATACTGCACATGATGTACATGCAGAACGTATCTATCAAGCAAAATTTACAACATTATATTTTGTGCGATAATTATCAATTAAATTATAACACATGGCCTCTTTTCAGAACAAATCGACAATCCTCCGTCTAATTCAGTGTATGGTAAGTTACTTTGTTGTGTTTCCAATGAAATGAGTCTTGTCAAGTGCTAAAATTTGTTTACACAAATTGACAATAATCGGTTCGATAGTCAAAAAGAGTAAAATAAATTTTTCGTGAAGTTGACCTATTAATCAGACATCATTTCAGTTCGGAACTTGGATAATGCAATAACCACTGAAGACTTGGATGCTCATTTCGCTCGCTTCGGACCAGTCAAAGTGAGTTTGGTGAAAGTCTGTTTTTCTACTGCAAGTAATGATTACCTTAGTACCAGAAATATAGGCGACTAATAATTAAGGCGCTAGATATTAAGGCGACAAGATATTAAGGCGATTTTTTCTGGAGTTCAAATTGGATTTTTTTCATAAATAAACGATTTTTCCCACTTGAAATGACTATGAAAATTTCTTGTTGAGTGGGCCTTCAAAATACAGTACCTAAATCAGATCCTGAGCTTTTCAAACGGGTCAATCGACATTCTAGAGTCAATACCGGCATCTTTACATCAGAATATTAAGAAGATTAGAATTATAATGAGATTTTCCACTAAAATAATACTTGAATAGGTTTTCGACTTAATAAATCGGTATTTTAATTTGTTTTTGCTGCTAATTGCACTGATAACTGGCTATCAAGTGATTTATTGTGTTCCTATATTGGAAAATTCAATTGGGGAGAAAAAATAACTGAAAATAAAGTCTTTTAAAAAATTAAGACGACCATATAATTAGACGACCAGATATTAAGGCGACAAGAAATTAAGGCGATTTTCCAATATCGCCTTAATTTCTTGTCGCCTATTGTTCTGGTACTAAGGTATTGCCCGGTTTTGTCACTTTCCGAATTTTATGCTGTTGCATGGTTGAGTGACATCCCTTTATTGTAAAACTTCTCGATGATTCCTAAATTTATCACTCCTTCATGTAATGGATACGTCTTGGCTGATGAGTATTAAAAGCTCATTTAATACTTATAGGTAGCGTAATGAAGCCCTCTACTGGTGCTCTATAATTGTAAACTCTTAACTCTTACCCAAACGTAATACATTAGGTTAATGCTTTCAATAAATAGTACAAGAATCGTTTAACTAAATGTACTTTGTCAGCATTAGTCTTAATATGCGTGAATCAAACTCGTGTAATTCTGCTTTGATATTCATACCTGCTTTGTTCCTTGGCCATCGAGAATGGTCTCTTGACAGATGTTAGATTTTGTTGCGAAAACATCAAACTTTTCCTTTCAGTTTGGTAATCGATCACATCACGAAGCGAAACAAAGGCTACGCATTTGTGGACTTCGCTTCTATTGACGAGGCCTCCACTGCGATCAAAGCAAACCAACGGCGTCATGTTCTTTGGGAGACAACTTCATGTGGAGTTTAGCAACCGGGGAAGCAACCTTGATAGTAAGTGTGGGTTTCTAAGCAACCTTGATAGTAAGTGTGGGTGTCTAAGCAACCTTGATAGTAAGTTTGGGTGACTGGGTGCCTTAGCAACCTTGATAGTAAAGTAGTAAGTGTGGGTGTCTAAGCAACCTTGATAGTAAGTGTGGGTGTCTAAGCAACCTTGATAGTAAGTTTGGGTGACTGGGTGCCTTAGCAACCTTGATAGTAAAGTAGTAAGTGTGGGTGTCTAAGCAACCTTGATAGTAAGTGTGGGTGTCTAAGCAACCTTGATAGTAAGTTTGGGTGTCTAAGCAACCTTGATAGTAAGTTTGGGTGTCTAAGCAACCTTGATAGTAAGTTTGGGTGTCTAAGCAACCTTGATAGTAAGTGTGGGTGTCTAAGCAACCTTGATAGTAAGTTTGGGTGACTGGGTGCCTTAGCAACCTTGATAGTAAAGTAGTAAGTGTGGGTGTCTAAGCAACCTTGATAGTAAGTGTGGGTGTCTAAGCAACCTTGATAGTAAGTGTGGGTGTCTAAGCAACCTTGATAGTAAGTGTGGGTGTCTAAGCAACCTTGATAGTAAGTCTGGGTGTCTAAGCAACCTTGATTATAAGTTTGTCTGTCTAAGCAACCTAAGTTGTTGCCAAAATCTTCCTGACCACAATCATTTTACCACATGGTATTTACTACACGCGATTCACGAAGTAACTACTATTAAGTAACTAAATTACTCCTGTACTCGTTAAGTTTGTCATTGGTAAGGGCAACCTACTAGGTAGAATTTATGACAATTTATAAAGTTTCTCTGTGTAGAAGTATAGACCAACCTCATTGCTAGCTCAATTATGAATTGCTTTGCTCAAAATTTGACAGTCAACTATAAAAACATTCCCCATTTTAAGTAACAGGATAGAAAGTTTGTTGTTGGATTTTTATTTAGAACTTTAGAAGATTGTGCTGTTCTCCCGACGAAACAGTGATGCGCGATTTTACGAACACGCAGCAAATTGATTATCCCATACGAAAGCCCGCGTTAGCTTTGAAAGAGAGTTTTTTGGCATTAAATCATATTTGAGCATAATATGGTTACATCACAACATGATTTGAATGCCAGGGGTTGGAAGGACGAAATTTCAATGTGGTGATGCAGCAGACTGGTGACTGATGAGCGATGTTAGATTGCACTATCTGTACTGGCTTGCAGAACAATCATTCAAATTGTTAAAAGTTTAAATACCTTATGATGGCCCGATATAATAGTTGTCGTTTATGCTTTTATGATTTAATTGTTTTGGGATCTAAGATTAACCCAATAAATTAGTAAATTCAAATGAATCAGAATCTGAGAATCTGTATTATCAACTCATTCAATTCAGGTAGAAAGTCCTATCTTCGAGCGAGTCTTCGACCCCGGTATTTTCTACTGAGGATTCGGCCTCGGTTAGAAAAGTCATTCATCGGTTCGAGCACTCGGCCTTGGCTTTTACCGATGATTGAAGTTTAACCGAGGCGTTGGTCGCAAAACCAGCCAATTTTGATCGAGAAATTCAGATCCTTTCTCGACAGAAACTCAAAGTAAAACTAAACCCTTACATTTATGATTAATTCAGGCAGGAAGTCAGAATCCGTGAGTTCGCTGAACAGTGATTTGGATGAAAGTGAGGCGGCGAGACTACGACAAGAAAGAGAGCAAATGGAGGAAGACTTATCTGGAAAGAAGGCCGAGTTAGAGGAAGCCAAGGCCTCAGGGGTAATGCAACGTTGTTTGTAACCTTGTTTGTAGCTTCAACTTTTCACTGTGTTTTATAGATTACAATACGAAGTACTTGATGCTTCAGGTTCATAGTGAGCAGTATGTTCAACCAAAATCATGTTTCAGTGTTCAATTCAGCTAAAAAGTCGGATTGCTGAACGTAGTTTCAGTTCATGTTAATGTTCAGATAATCCAATGTGTAATCAAACCAGTACACCTTAATCTCTGTAGAAATTTTGATTCCTTCCCCTGACCTATTTCAATCTTAATAGCAATAGAACAATGCCCCGAAACCAATGGGGTGGTGTAGGCATATCAGGTAATCTTGGATAACCGAGAAATCGATCAGAAATCCGCTGTAAATTCACCTGAACATAGGAGAAGGTGTTCTAGCGTTTTTGTCATAAAAGTGTCAGGATTTTACAGGATTTTACAAGAGGTTCCTCTCCATTCTTGTCATGGATTTTACGGAATTTCCGTCAATTAAAGTATCAACAAAGAGCTCCCTGTGGCTTTGCGGCTAGCATTATGTCTGCTCGATATCACGGTCTATGTTTAAGGCGGTTCGGCTGACGTAATTTCAATTGAGCAGAGTGGATGCTTAATTACGCTGAATTTTCTACTTGCTTGAATGAAACCATGTCCATATCATGATATCGATTACGGATATTCTTAGAAATTCGTAGGAGCTTGTTTGTTTCCAGCTACGGAACGCGCCGCCTGCTTTGTCGAGGATCAATAGGTACAACTCCTGTAAAATCATGACATTTTTGGGCTAGAACATCTACTGGAACATAGAGAGTCGGACCTAAGTGTACCAACTGTACCAAATGCAATATCTTGGTACAACGGTCATATCTCCGAATTCCTACGTCATAATTTCATAAAACTTTCCAATCTATTCGAGAGTGATCCTAAGAAGGGAAAAACGTCAAAAAATTGAAAGTCCACGTGCTATTTTTTTTCGCTAAAGTCAAACACAAGGATTTATTTTGATTTTACTAAGGTCGATTTGGTACAGCGGTCATATCTCCGAATTCCTACGTCATAATGTCATGAAACTTTCCAATCTATTCGAGAGTGATCCTAAGAAGGGAAAAACTTCAAAAAATCAAAAGTCCACGTGCTATTTTTTTCGCTACAGTCAAACACAAGGATTTATTTTGATTTTACTAAGGTCGATTTGGTACAGCGGTCATATCTCCGAATTCCTACGTCATAATTTCATGAAACTTTCCAATCTATTCGAGATTGATCCTAAGAAGGGAAAAACGTCAAAAAATCGAAAGTCCACGTGCTAATTTTTTCGCTACAGTCAAACACAAGGATTTATTTTGATTTTACTAAGGTTGATTTGGTACAGCGGTCATATCTCCATATTCCTACGTCATAAATTCATGAAACTTTCCAATCTATTCGAGAGTGATCCTAAGAAGGAAAACGTCAAAAATCGAAAGTCCACGTGCTATTTTTTCGCTACAGTCAAACACAAGGATTTATTTTGATTTTACTAAGGTCGATTTGGTACAGCGGTCATATCTCCGAATTCCTACGTCATAATTTCATGAAACTTTCCAATCTATTCGAGAGTGATCCTAAGAAGGGAAAAACGTCAAAAAATCGAAAGTCCACGTGCTATTTTTTCGCTACAGTCAAACACAAGGATTTATTTTGATTTTACTAAGGTCGATTTGGTACAGCGGTCATATCTCCGAATTCCTACGTCATAATTTCATGAAACTTTCCAATCTATTCGAGAGTGATCCTAAGAAGGGAAAAACGTCAAAAAATCGAAAGTCCACGTGCTATTTTTTTCGGTACAGTCAAACACAATGATTCATTTTGATTTTACTAAGGTCGATTTGGTACAGCGGTCATATCTCCGAATTCCTACGTCATAATTTCATGAAACTTTCCAATCTATTCGAGAGTGATCCTAAGAAGGGAAAAACGTCAAAAAATCGAAAGTCCACGTGCTGTTTTTTTTGCTACAGTCAAACACAAGGATTTATTTTGATTTTACTAAGGTTGATTTGGTACAGCGGTCATATCTCCGAATTCCTACGTCATAATTTCATGAAACTTTCCAATCTATTATGACAAATGAATTCGGAGGTATGACTGTTGAACTATTGGTTGATCTTGGTAAAATCGAATTAAATCCTTGTGTTTGATAATAGAGAATGAATGATCTCATAGGCTTCTGATTTTTTGCCGTTGTTGGCTTTTAAGGATCATCCTCGAATTGAATACAAAGTTTCATTGATATCTGACGAAGGGATTCGGAGATATAGACAAATTACCAGGCGAACATAGAATTTTCCAAAATCTCGTCTTGGTACAATTTAGGTTTCGGTCCTACTGAACATAGATAACAGAATGACATATACGTAGCGCGCGGCGACATTTTCTCGCTAAAAGTTTTGAAATTTATGTTGATTTCGCCCTAAAATTCGATCGCGCGGCACTGCGCGGCGCTTTATTTGGTTTGAAAAATGGAATTGGTATCAAGTCACCGATCGCAAACACTTGGAGCTGGGCGATGTTCTAACTTGTTGGTGAAAAAAGGTTGAAAATATCACACTGGATTGACTATATTTCTAATTTTCTGCCAAATCAGACCTGTTTTTAGTCAATGATGTTTTTTGCGTTTGTACGTTCTTCATTTGGGAGATTTTGTCCCTTCCCCACAAGAGCTCATCTCACTGCTAACGGCTTAAGGGCCACTTTGACCATTGCCTATCAGATAGGGGAACTCTTTCATTTCTTTCTTCCATATCTCTCCTTCAATCTCTCCCAAATTCAGCACTTCCCTGAATCAAGGCACCCCACATAAATATAACGCGCGAAATGTTCAATATGTCCAAGTTTAATTTGTCAGGTGTAATTGATCCGTCAAGTTTGCTTATGAGCCTAAAGCGGCCCTCTTAGTGAAATCACAAATGTTTGTGGGGAGAATCACACCTTCAACTATATAAATGACCAAAAATTTAAATCTCAAAATTTCCGAAAACTGTTCAAGGGCACCATATTATCATAAAACTTCATATCAAATCTAACATCAAAGCAATCACAATTATCAATTTTCAGTCGGAAGATGCCATCCAGTGCGTCAGAGAGCGCATTTGGAGACTACAAGATGATATTGCTAGAATCAAGTACGGTTTTATCGTTTTAAGGTCCTATGAAAAGTCATATTATCCTTTCCATAAGTAACCTGCCTAACACCCTACCTAAAGTACTAAACCTAAGATATAAGTGGCTTAACTTTGGATGCTTCCTGATTTCCTGCACGTTTGCAGCACCAAATAACTCTAATTTCCTACTCGGTAAATAACCCTGATATTTCCCTCAGACTGTCAGAAGAGTACCCGCAGTCGAAGGGTAGGTCCCGGTCCCGAGAAGACAAGCGGAAGAAGAAGCGCCGGTCTGACGAAGGAGACAGCTACTACTCGGACGAGAGGGAGCATACCCCGGGACTGGAGAGACCCTTCACCCCCACCAGCTTCGGGAAGCAGGAGGTCCCACCACCGGGGCAGCATATCATCCAATAGCGTGAGTTGGGGCAGCATATCATCCAATAGCGTGAGTTTGGGCAGCATATCATCCAATAGTGTGAGTTGGGGCAGCATATCATCCAATAGCGTGAGTTGGGGCAGCATATCATCCCATAGCGTGAGTTGGGGCAGCCTATCCTCCAATAGCGTGAGTTGGGGCAGCATATCATCCAATAGCGTGAGTTGGGCAGCATATCATCCAATAGCGTGAGTTGGGGCAGCATATCATCCAATAGCGTGAGTTGGGGCAGCATATCATCCAATAGCGTGAGTTTGGGCAGCATATCATCCAATAGCGTGAGTTGGGGCAGCATATCATCCAATAGCGTGAGTCGGGGCATCATATCATCCAATAGCGTGAGTCGGGGCAGTATATCATCCAATAGCGTGAGTTGGGGCAGCATATCATCCAATAGCTTGAGTTGGGGCAGCATATCATCCAATAGCGTGAGTTGGGGCAGCATATCATCCAATAGCGTGAGTTGGGGCAGTATATCATCCAATAGCGTGAGTTGGGGCAGCCTATCCTCCAATAGCGTGAGTTGGGGCAGCATATCATCCAATAGCGTGAGTTGGGGCAGCATATCATCCAATAGCGTGAGTCGGGGCAGCATATCATCCAATAGCGTGAGTTGGGGCAGCATATCATCCAATAGCGTGAGTTGGGGCAGCATATCATCCAATAGCTTGAGTTGGGGCAGCAATGCAGCATATCATCCAATAGCGTGAGTTGGGGCAGCAAATCATCCAATAGCGTGAGTTGGGGCAGCATATCATCCAATAGCGTGAGTTGGGGCAGTATATCCTCTAAAGGCTTGAGTTTCAGACTTTCGAAATTGGAAATTTGAAAAACGCCTTTTTCGATGACTTCTTGGCCGGGGGCCAACTTTGAAAATTAATATCTTCAATTTTAAGGCCTACTGTGAATCAAAAGTTTGAACGATTTTTTGGGCTCAACTCAGCATTTGTTGAAGTCGATTTTGGACTTTTGGCACGATAGGAGTTCGTGCGAATGCTTTTTAGTGAAACATATATAGCTTCGACTAGAAAGTAGTTTTTTATCTTGATCCTAAACAAAAAATCCTGTCATTTTAGTTCATTGATTGTGGAAACTGGAGGCTGAGCAGGGTTGTATAGTTGTATATTACCCAGTGCGGTTCTATAGATTTATGTATGTGTCTATTTGATCAGAGGAATTCAGTAATTAGAAAATTTCGCTTGGCGACCAAAAGATTCCCACATTCCCGACCAACAACAATCGTACCTCGACGGGTTAAATAATTCCAACAGAAAGAGAACGACAAATTGTGATGTTAAGATGGGGTAAGATTATCATAGCGAAAAATCAGAATGATAATTATAATTGTAGCTAAAATGCTACATTTAATGTTCCGGGTTGAATAGTTTACATAATCATTCGAAATTGAAGTCGAGACTGTCTCTCTTCATCCTAAAGTTGCTTATCACCTGAATTTAAAATGTTTTTTGGTCAACTGGTTCGATTTTTGTCCATAGGGCCAAAAAGGGTCAGTTGAATAAAGGCCGGTTGAATAAAGCCCAATAAGGTTTGTTTGTCAATGGATCTATCAATTAAAATACAGTACTTTCGACAGAAATTCGAAAGAAATTCTTCAATCCCTTGATTGACCGATGCATGTGCAGTGTGCACTTATATGGGTAATACTAGTACCTGCATTTCTCCAAATACGCGTAGAATAATGTATCCTTCCTGCAATTATTATATGGAAATTGATTGTAACGTATGACCACAAAACTTGTTAAATAGTTAAATATCCATTAAATAATCTCGGAGTGAAAAATAATCGTATTTCCCACCGAGTTTAAGATGTTCGTACGTATTTTAGCTGAAGTTCCGTGGTGTCTAGTCGTTTTCTGAACGGTTTCGCCCTGACCTAAAATAGAAGTATTAAATGCATCCGTCTGTGTGGGTTAAGTGCTTCCTTTGGAATGACGGTGGCTTTAGGGTGAAGCCAATCAATGATATATCACGGTATCTTGAAATAATTCTAGGGCAACGGAAAAGTGGGAAGTTTAGTTGCGAAATCTAATGATATTTTGGAAGATTTTAATTTCCTCGATTCGCCTAAGTGTGATGGCTTTAATTGGGCAAAACTTGCTAAGTCGTCTTGCTTGGTCGAACAGAGGAAATAAAAATTTTACCGCAACACTCAATCTTGTAGCAAAATTAACTTAACAATCATGCTAGAAAAAAGAGGTTACGGAGAGGAGTATTGTGAATTGTGATGATGAACAACTCTCAATCCAACTTTGTTATGTACGAAGGACACGATTAAATCTTTAAAAGCACCGATCGGATTGCAAATAATAAGTCATAAACTTTCAAATGTGAGTCAAACTAGAAAAACTTGCGAAAAGCCCCCTGAGCACAGGGAACTACTCGAGTCGTGATTCATTCATTGATCAAACGAGGCAATCATGGTTTTAGTTTCACCACCAAACAGCGTCCAGGCTCCGTTTATTCGTGTGGTTGGTGGATATTGCGCCAAAAATGTCACACTTCTGATGATAAAATATGTGGTCATGTATAAATTGTCTTATTGTGTTTGTATCTAGAACTTATCCCAAGCGTTCCCAAGTTCCTACTTCATTATCATATCCCATACTCCATAAATATTGCCCTTCATGTCAACACGCTTAGCGTCTCAGACGGCTTTGTAAGTTATGTGATGTACTGTCGTTATAACTGTGCAGATGATTTTGTCGAGAGCTTTAGAGCTTTTTCCTTTCCTGTTATCTCGTGATAATTAGTTACTGAAAAAGTAGTTTGGCATTTGAGTTGCTCCTAAATCCCTCTCAATTCTCATTTTACCTCACCCCATCCTTTCATTATGATTTAACCCGCCTCTTATCTCACTCACATCCTTTCCTTCGTCCTCTTTCCCCGGCTCACTTCATCATACACTACACTCCCTCACCCCTCCCTCTCCCCTCCCTCTCCCTCACAATGTTCCAGCAGATCCACTCTATCTTTCCTCTGATTTTACCCCTTCATTTGTACTTCCTCTTCCCACCACAGTCTCATCCCCCTCCTCACATCCCTCCCAACCCCATTCACAGTCTAATCCCCCTCCTCACATCCCTCCAATCCCCCTACTCACATCCCTCCCAATCCCCCTCCTCACATCCCTCCCAATCCCCCTCCTCACATACCTCCCATCTCCACACAGTCTAATCCCCCTCCTCAACCCCCCTCCCAATCCCCCACACAGTCTAATCCCCCTCCTCACATCCCTCCTAATCCCCTACAGAGTCAAGGAGATGACGGGTACTTGGAACACCGTGTATTTGTGGGCGGGATCAACCACATGACCACCCCCGAGACCTTCAAAGCCGTCTTCTCGAAGTTCGGCAAAATCAGCAGCTACTTTCTCAAGTGGGATAAGACAACGGGCAGAAACAAGTTAGTTATGAACATAGTTTATTGGATAATCACTTAATCGTGCGAATCTTCTTGTTTCTCACACTTTTCATAAAAAATCTCAACTGGCTTCCGACATCTGCTGGATTAGAGTTAAATGAGCTGTTTATTGAATTTTAGGAAAGTTAATTTCGCTGACTTATTACAAATCATTCTGCAGAAAATCATCTGAATCAGAAAAAAGGATTTCTTTAGAAGTAGTGATTTAAATGTAATTTATATGAATCAGTGAAAGATGGTTTGTAACGCAGCCTATTGCAGGGGGTTCGGGTTCGTGTCCTTTGACACCGCAGAACAGATGGAAAGTCTGTTGTCAGCCCACAAGGACAACCCTCTCGTTATTGACAACAACGTTGTCAACATCAAACGAGTCTTCCCTGAATCCGTACGTACTTTTACACGTTATTCTCGGTTAAGAAATATGATATCTCACAAAATCAGTAGTCAGTGCTCACTATAATAGTCATGTTGATTTTGACTTTTCATTTCATTCCGTTCATGTTTTCTTGTACTTTATATAGTATTTGGATCCCTCTCAGCACGTATACCGGTTCCTTCTCAACCGACCCCTCTCAGCACGTATCCCCATTCTCACTAAACTTCCCTCGCCCAGTACGTATCCCCGTCTGATTCCATCGTCGGTACGTATCCCCGTTCCCTCTGAACATTAAACATCTCCTCCACAATACGTATCCCCGCTCCCACTTAACAACCCTCCTCTCAGTACGTATCCCCGTTCCCTCTGAACATCCCGCCCATGTTGTGTCGCTCGGCTCCCCACTTCACAGACCCACCCCCCTACTGCGATGAGAGGAACCCTCTGCCGGAGGACCCGAAGATAGTCGAGTTTTTCTACAACCTCGGCATTCACGTGAGTTTACCATACAAGAAACGCCCTTATTTCCTAAAACTTAACTTCGAAATAGTGGGAGGATACCACTTTTATTCAAACCAGTATTATTACATATTTTCTTTGTATGAGGTACATTTAGCTTGTAACTCATTGGCCTACGCCCTACATAAATGATACCTCAAAGATTTTTTGGCCGCTATCATTGTTGGTAAATGTGAAGGAATATCAAGACACAATTATTAAATGCTTTTATAAGTTTTAAATGCAGCTAATTCTTGAGGAATGTATGATGACACGTCTTCTACACTTAGAAATGGTTCTCTCGCAGATCTATCCTTTTTTCAGATGGATCAAATCTCAAGGCATCCAGAATCCTGATATCTCAAGTTTTTCTGGTTGACCTGATACTTTGCGGTCCTTATAATGGAGCAAAATCTCGCTTTTTGGGGTTAAAAAGTCCATATCCATTTGGTAGTAATGCATGAATGAAGCAGGTACCTTATTTACCTGACATTTTATCCCTCAGCACTACAACCTGTTACGGATTAACGTGTACCATTGGAACCTGCTATTCCCTGGTAACATGTTCAGCTCCTCCAAGATGGACTCAGCTCCCTCGACCAGACAGCCTTCTCCTGCTCCCCCTCCCTTCCCTGGACCTACTCCCCCTGCTCCCCCGGTAAGTATATTCCCCCTACTTCCCCTCCCTTCCCTGGACCCACTCCCCCTGCTCCCCCGGTAAGTATATTCCCCCTGCTCCCCTAGTAAATATACTCCCCCTGCTCCCCCCACTCCCGTTCAATTCTCAAAATAAAGGAATAAATATTGTTTAATTAACGTATTTCTTATTATGCGAGAAATTGTTATCACATCTTCAGTCTTCACATTTCGGGTGATAAAAAGTTCGTGTGTGGGCAATGGTGAATTTTAGATAACTTATTATGATGAGCAGCAAAATAATCACAAAATAAAATCTAAGTGTCAGCTCCTGTACCGTGGCGTCTATTGAACGTTGCAATATATTATGTCCAATATTATAATATTATTATGTTGGTCACATATAATAAGCTTTGATATAACTCCTGAAGTGGAAGAATCGCCCCCTCCAATCATCCACTGGAATCGCTTAAAAAGTTTAAAAAGACTCAATGAAATAGATCTTTTTCCAGAGCCTTCCAGTGTTTCCCGACGCTGGATCACCGGCCAGCAAGTCATGTGACCCCGATGATGGCGGGACCACCACACCGGAACATGTACCAGCACCAGAACACCTTCCCCCGACACTCCATACCCAACTTCCACGAGGCGATGAACTTAAAGACGCTTTTTAACAAGTTAGTGGATATTAAACCGCTCAAGATATTCATCCCACTCGCTCAGCCATTCGAAATGCTTGCTCTTTGGGCACTCCTGCAAACCACAATCAAGTGCACCAGTCATTCTCTCTCTCACTCACTCAATCCTTATCCACTCATTCCCTCTTATCCTTACCTACTCATTCGGTCCCCTATCCACTCACCCCACTCACTCATCCACTCCACTGCAGTTTGATGAAGACCCACTCCACGAAAGCACCCACACCCCCTCCACCCCTCGCCCGCAACACCCCCTCACCAGCCTTCACAAAACCGCCTCCTCCCCCCGGCAAATGCGTCACTCCTCAACCTGACATCAAGTATTTCCTTCGCTCACTCCAACACAATGCCGAGGAAATGAGACGGTAAAATGGTCATAATCACTGTACACAATTTGACCTATTCCAGTTTTCATGACCAGTAAACCATGACCAGTAAACCATGACCAGTAAACCATTACTTGTGTTTCAATTCAAAGTTTCATCCTTTAATCTAAGTTTATCCTTAGTAACAATCCTTCTATCCCTCAGTAATTCGAACAGTATGCGGGGTGGTCAGCAGTTTAACAACCCTCCGAACAACAACAAACGAGTGATAGCTAACAACTACCACCACCATAACCACACTCCTAACTTCCAGCACTACCACAATAACAACCATAACAACAACCATCACCATAGCAACAGCAACAGGTTAGTAACAACCATCACCATAGCAACAGCAACAGGTTAGTAACAACCATCACCATAGCAACAGCAACAAGTTAGTAACAACCATTAGGTACCATAGCAACAGCAACAGATTAGCAACAACCATCACCATAGTAACAGCAACAGGTTAGTAACAACCATCACCATAGCAACAGGTAAGTAACAACAATCACCATAGCAACAGCAACAGGTAAGTAACAACCATAGAATTTAGAGTTATTAGAGTTTTAGAGATAGAACGAGCACTTTTCATGGTTCTTACATTCCATACTTTGATAATGCAAATTTTAATCCCTGATTTGATTCCCGGTTTATCCTTAATTCCATATCCTAATCATGTCCTTGCCGCAGTTTCCATGGTAACAACCACAGTACACAAGCGAGGTCTCCGATGGAGACCCTGCAGCCTCCAATACGTCTACAGCAGCACGAGAGACGGAGTGAAAACAGTAAACCCGTCGTCAGCAAGGTGAATAACTTAACTACTAGGGGGGGGGCATATTGGTCAACTGTAGTAATACTTTTTTGGCACTGCAGTTGCACTTTTCAAAAAATGGCACTGTTTTAGCGTGCAAAATGGGTATAAAGAAGTTGCATATTTAGATTAATTCAACCATCTAACCATACTCAAAAATTTAGATTAATTCAACCATCTAACCATACTCAAAAATCTTAAAGAGGAAAATGTTCTTAACTTCTTAACCCATCCCATACATCAAGCCTCATTTGAGGAATTCATTTCTCTTTTTTCAGTCGGTATCCATGCCGGACAAGATACCCAATGGTCCGCCGATATCCTTCTCCCCTACTAACGTGTCACCAAACTTCACTTCCCTGCATCCCTTCTCTCCTGAAAACTTCTCTCCGAGCAAGGTAACATGATACCTTTAAAATCGTTATTTGCTCCAATTTCACCGCGCTGCGGTATACTTGAGTAATTGAGTATACTTGTATTAATGATACTATAAGATCAGGTAATTTACTTTTAACTGCGATGTAATTATCGTGACTTTAAGTGGTGAATTGATGCATTTATGTGCACATTTTGCAGGAGGGTGACTCCTGCATTCAGGAGGGTGACTGGCTCGTTAACTCATGAACTGTCTGATTGATTTATTCCTAGGCTATTTTCGTGGGAATAGAACAAAATCTCATAATTTTTTTCAATTCCATCTAAATCTTGCTTATCAAATACATGACGAAATTGTGCGATGGCATCGACCAGGTTTATTATGTTTCGGAATGTAGGCTGTTTTCTTTCATATTTTATTCTTGTGTAGAATTGAGCGTTGTGTGTAGAATCGGGATTTATTCATCAATTCAATCAGAAATAGGACGAGTAGAGTGGTTACGGATATCTTCAACTTCAACTATTACAATTGAAGATGTTCGTAAACACTCTATTCGTCCTATTTGTAATTTAATAGAACTGAGCGCTGATAATCGTACTAGCTTACTTGTACGGGGAATGATTAAAATAATTCCTCAAAATATCTTATGTGTGATTGAGCATTGTCTGGAGCCATTGACTGGAACACGAATTAAATAATTCTTTAGGTATTTTATTTTACGTTTCAAAGAATAATTTCGGTCCGACAAATATCTGATTTGAATGCAGTATAAATGATGTTGAATAAACTGCCTAACTATTATAGTATTATCACCTAAGTATAATGGAACTAGCTTACTTGAACAGGGAATGATAATTGCCTAAGGAAGCCTCAAAATATCTAATGTGTGATTGAGCATTGTCTGGAGCCATTGACTGGAACACGAATTAAATAATTCTATAGGTATTCTATTTTACATTCCAAAGAATAATTTTGGTTAAACAAGTATCTGATTTGAATGCAGTATAAATGATGTTGAATAAACTACCTAACTGTTATCACCTACATAAAATGGGATAAGTCGCTAAGTATCATTTTTCAGAATAAGGTGGATTCAACCTTATTCTTTTATTCTGCAAAAAATGGTTTTATTATTCCTTGATAACCAATACTGTTCCCACACTTGATAAATCCCAGCTAGTATGGACTAAATAAACGCCAGTAGTATGAACTAATAACCCCAATGCCAGGTATCGAATAGCCCGGCCCACTCGTCTCCCCCTGGGGCGCCCCTGCAGTCCCCTCAACAAGTGGGCACGCCGAGTGGGGGAAGCACTGCTGCTCCCCCTCCCACCCAGGGAGGAGGAGGAGGGGGTATGATGCCCCCTCAACCCCCCACAACGGTGGCAGAGGAGACACAGAATAACAGCAGTTACGGCAGCCACGAGGATACACTCACATACGAGGTGGGTGGGACTTTGAGGAGTTCAGTCCGAAGGACGTTTGTTCAGGAAATTTTTCCAGGACATTTGACCAGGACATTTGTCCAGGACATAGGAAAAATGTTAAAAGTGGTTTTATAACCCCAAAACTCACTACCTATTAATGTATCCTCGTAATATGATTCAGCACAGAATTGGGGGCCCTTTGATTAGTAGGAAGTACTTAGTGGTTTTAAAAGCCGTTTTTGGTCCGGAAACCCGAACCATTAAAGAATGATTCCAGTTGACAGCAATCCAGCGTTATTTTGATAGATCTATTCACAAAGTCTTCATTCGTGTAACCCTATAACTTTAAACCACACGAATGTGATATGTCAAACTATGATAAAGTAGTTTGTGCTTCTCAGAATTATTCGAATAATATCAAATATAATAGATAAGTCTCGTGTCCGATTTAACCGATATAATTCATAGAAATCAAAATCTAATATTTAACTCTCAGCTCCCTGCTCTTGACAGGCAGTTTCATCATATTAATGAAATTCATGCCAATTGGAGCAGTTTTAAGGCACCGAAGTAGAATCTTCTGACATGTATCTTTTAGGATTAATGATGGGGGCGTATTCCCTGACCCACAAACCCATTTGATATTGACCTATCAGCGCACAAGTTGATCGTAGACTCATGTCAATACCATGATTTCTGGATCCCACGTAAAAGCACCATCAAAAGGGAAGAAGTTGGCGAATTTTGGCGAGCATGAAAAATAAATAGATGAACAAATAAAGTTTCAAAATCGGTCATGTTTTAAAATGAACCATGTTTTTCAGTCGAGTGAGCAGTTGGACCAAGCCTTCCAGCCAGGCTATCAGCCCCCATCCTTGCAGCAAAGCAACATCCACAAGGCTAACCCTCCCCCCTCCACGCCTCAACAGGTATGCCATTGCTTTCCAAACGATGCTTGTTTTCCATAGCATTGTTTTTAAAATCAACTCGGGTACACCTACTTAATTTTCGATTTACGATTCTTCTTATCTTGTTCTATTCAATATCCCATATATTTGAAAGTTTTAAGGTCCAAATTTTTCCCCCAGAACATGCCTAACGTAATCCACGTGACCTCGACCAGTCACCCACCCCAGCCCATGGCGTCCACTCACCAACCTATGGTGTCCACTCACCAGCCGCTGGTGTCGAGTCAGCAGTCCCAGACGAACCTCCAGGAGTTGACCATGTCCCCTCCCCCTCCCTCCTCCTCAGGGGGGCATCCCATGGAACGGTCCTCCTCCGCAGGGACCCATCCCATGGAAAGGTCCTCCGCTGGGACCCATCCCATGGAACGGTCCCGGTCCTCATCTGGCTCCTACACTGAGGTAGGGGCATTTTTGTGGGGCTTCGCTGAAGGTTCCAAGTCTGAGGACCCTTAGAGTCCAGACTGAGGGTCCTAAGGCTCCTACAGGTCGAGGTACTGAGGTAGGGGTGATGTGAAGGCCTTTTCATTGTAAGGGTTTTTCTGAGGGTCCTGATACTGAGGATTTCAGGAAGGTGATATGCCTTTTTAATTTTTGGGGATTTTGCCGTTTGCGAAGGTACGTGATGTGTTTTCATTAACCCCTATATTCATTCTGATTTTCGGGGGTGATGTTTCTGAACTCCAAAATAGGAGTTGTAATAAACGTTCTGCCGTTTTAATACTGACTTGAATTTCTACAAATCACACGATTGAGATCACTGATCATGTGATCACTTATTTCAATCTTCATTTTAATTTCTAGATTGAATTCTGCAAAGTAATAGTTAACACCAATGTTCACGAATACGTTGAGACATGACCAAATAGTTACACCATCGTCTATCATATCGTTATGCTAAACTACCCACCCAACTTATAGTTAACCACGGCCCACTGCGTATCGTTTAATGATCTGTCTGGATTCAATATAATTGGTTGCCATAAGTCAACCAATGAATATCGGTATATCGCCTTGAAGTAGTTATAGAAATTTCGCATTAATCACAGACGACAAATGAAGTTTTTATAGATGAATAATATCCTAAGATTTATGAAAATCTTTAGGCAAATTTACAATGAACACGATCGCCTATCTTTTTTTAAAATAATCTTCCAACAGGATATCAGATCTTTCCGAAAGACGTAATAAAATGCGCTTCCACCTTGATAAATGCAAAGTTCGCAATGGTAAATTAATTAATAACGCAAGCAGTATGTTTAAATACTATCTCTATGAAACGAAACTTGACTACACAGATAACGAAAAACATTTAGGAGTGCAATTTGTCACGTATCTAAAACGGAACGCCCAGCACAAAACTAAGACCAGTCAAAAAAATTGTTCTTTTGCGAAGGAATTCCTCCTTCAATGGAAACACCAATCAACGTAAGATTTTATTTCTGGCAATAATTCGTTCACAGTTTGAGCATTGTTCACAAATTCGGAGGCCAGTACACAAAACAAGCATTGATAAAAGAGCAGAAAAGAGCAGTTAAGTGAGTTTTCGGTGAAGATTTCTGCAGCTATACCAAATCAGAATACAAATTACTACCAAAAATTTAAGAATCTTGATGTCCTGCCGATGAAGTACAAGTTTGATTGTAACGACTAAGTGTTATATTCAATCATCCTAGCCCATTGTTTTATTCAATTATTATTATTCAAATCTTTTGCTTAGAGAACCATGATTTATTTTATAAAGGGCAAGTGACAATGTATTTTGTATAATTAGTTGTGTATACTATATTACTAAAACTATAAGTTGTAATTTTAACTAATTATTCAAATATCGCTAATATTCAAATGTTTGCATATTGCCGTGAATGAAATCAAATCAAAATCATGTCATATGCTAGATCTGATATGATTGAAATGTATGTTTCTATTCAAACCAAGGCCAAGTAAACTTCAAAGAATTATGGTGAGCTGCCCCCAGTTCTAACATCCTCGTAAAACTTAACCCCCTCCTCCCCATTTTCCCAGAGTTTGACAGAGAAGACGATACACAACAGTGCGGGTTCCCACTCAGACAAAACCCCGCAGCCCGGGAAAGGGCAGCACCTCCCTCCCACCAGCATATTCCACCCGCACCACCACCACCACCAGGGGATATCTCCCTCCTCAATGCCCGCTGCGGGACTGCCTCCCTCCCACCAGACCCGCCAAAACATCCCGCCCAGACACCAGGACAAAGCGTTAGTCATCAGTTCCTCTGTACTTCTTTATCACTCTTCAACCATCATCATTCATGAAATAAATAATGTAAAGGATTGTTGCTTTATCAGTATTTTATGGAAGTTTTGTGCATTATTCCAGCTAACACGCCCACACCTTCATTGACCACCACCCCTTGCCTCAGGGTGCTCATGAAGACTCCTCAGCCGAGTGACCCTGCCCACTTCTCCGAGGAAAGCATCAAGCTGTACCTCCAGAACAGGCTCCAACACCAGCCCCCCGCCCCTGGCTTCCCCAGCCCGCTCCACGGGACATTCCACGACTTCCACTCAGCCGTGCCCGCAGCTGCAGCCGGCGGGAGTGACAAGGGGCAGCGGTTCGATACCCGCTCGCCCGCACACACTATTCCCCCGGGGTGAGTTGGAATGCGGGTTAAAAGGTGACTAAGGACTGAAAAAGGGTGGTTATTTGATCAGTAGATTGGTGAGATGGGCAAATTCTTCACGCTGTGATGTTGATGCAAGTTTTACTGCATAATGCTCCAATCTTTTGATTCCTTTCATCAAAATATACACATCTTTGCTCTATTCACACTCCCTATTCCAACCAATCACCATCGTTAGGTACAGCCACCCCATCCCGTTCCTGAACCCGCAGCTCCTCAACTCCTACCTGCAGTTCCGGCCCGGGCTCATCCCTCCTGCCATGCAGCCTCCCCACATGCCGCACTCCAATCCGGGCAGGTGGGTTTTGGCAAATCTGTAATCCGCCAACCATCCTCAAACAGGTTTTTATACTTATAGGGTTCGAATAACCATATAATAATCCTCGGTTGATTATTCATAGACAATTATATTCATCTAGTTAAACAATGTTACATCGATGATAGTTTGGATGGCTCTCGCGAGTTGAAACTCCCGTGTTTCTGAACTGTCATCTCTGATTGTCAGAGCACAAATTAACTTTTAGATGTCGAGTAATCGTTTCAGAAGAAAAAAAACATAATTAAATATGAATCGTGATGCTATGAAAATGCACCATTCGACCTAAAATTCTTTTAACTTCCATGGTTTAATTTCTTCCGTTAATTTTAACTTCCATGGGTTAATTACTTCCCTAAAAGCTTTGATTGGAACTGGGACCAGCTGGATGCTAGTTAGCTAGTTAACGCTTGCAAGTAGTTGAGTGGTTGATCACCATTGCCCTTTCAAAATGCTGTTTATGGACTCATTGAACACTGAAAACCTTACACCACTTTAACTTTATGAATTTACCGACTATAACACTGCATTAATACAGACTAAGCATCGGTGCACCATTTGATTCAGACTTCAGAGCCTAACCCCATTTTATGAAAATTTCGAATAGATATCAAAAAAGGTACTTTTATGTCTAGACTCCATGAATCTATGAATGGATCTCGGATACTGGACCGGTTCCTCTTTCAGCTGATCGAATGAGGAAGTATTCAAAGAGCCTCAGTACCGTATTCTTAATACTTCCAATGATAGTGAAGTAGGGTGAAGTTCTTATGATTAACACCATGTGGGAAATAGTTGCTACATGACTTCTACCTTCAGGTACCGGAGTCCTACTCCTTCTGAAGACGAGAGTGACGAAGATACGCAGCAGTGACATGTTGTCATAGTGACATGTTGTCATGTTAGCAACATAGGTTGCTAAGCAACAGAAGCTGGTTGTCAAGCACCAGAACAATGCTTTGTGTGTGCTTATAATGTTTGTGTGTGAGTGTGTGGTATTATGATATCGTTAAAATATACGTTACCAAGCACTGGAAGCTTTGAAGGAAGCTTTGAAAGAAGCTTTGAAGGAAGCTTTGGTTTCGTGCATTGTGTTCTGTAACAGACACTTGAAGGACGGTACTTTGGCCCTCGGTCGATAAGACGTAAGGAAGTAAGGACTTGTGATATGGAATATGGAGGCATTGCCACTAACGCAATGTTCTGCCAATTTCATGATGCTGTGGTAATATACCGTCTCAGAAACATTCAAATGGACAATATCTGGTGTTCAGAAATAAAGCACCATCAATTGACTATTTTAAACCATGATGATTGTGTCCCTATTGGCAACCGTACGCACCCAATGGTACATTATATGTTCATATACTATGTACATAAAGTTCATAAAGAAATCAGAAACACGAAAAAATTACTAATTATGATTTGATATAATAATCAAATTAATCCATATCATGGATGAATGCAGCAAGAACGATTATAGTACGAAGAGTCTTTCTTGAAGCTTTATTTTGAAAGTTGAAACTTAGAAAGCGTGGCAGCAATAAAAGTAAATGAATAATTTTATTGAATTGTTGAATTAAATTATTCTTGATGGGGATGGATTGATATTGGTTATAGTAATTTTAAGAAAAATGTATATGTTGTTTCCGGTTGTAAGCTTGTTTGCAAGCTTGTTTCAAATGGGTACACTATCATATGAACCATCCAGTCCATCCAATTTTACAAACTGTATCTCGTTCTTCTCGTTTTAGTCCTCAAATCGATGCCATATCAAAAGAAATTATTTCGATTAGGAAAATTCTGCTGTCTCAATATCACATCACACAATCAGAGAAACAGACCAGAATGCTGAATGGGTAAAATAATTTGTGTTCAAATTGAGAAGTATCCCATTTGATACGAGTTTCTTTTTCCTTGAAATTTGTTGGTGGAGTTTAAAAATGTTACTTTGGGATTTATTTCAATTTGATTACGTGATCATGGAATGATATAAGTGATGTAGTCTTCAAGACTAAATCATAGAAATGAAAGTTCAAATTTTGGTAGTATCACAAGGTATATTAATTTCAGAATAACGGGACTTTCATGACTTATTTCAAAGAGATGAATTGTCATAAATTTCAGTCATTTTGAAACGTTCCATACCCTACTGCAAAGAAGGCTGAAATTATCTTGAACGAATAAAGCAATAATCTAGCTTGCTTAATAATGTTTATGATAAAGACGATTTAGTAAATTATAGCCGTTGATCGTTTCATACGGATTATTAAATTCAGATTCAAAAGGTTCAAATTAATCATTGCCAATTTTTTGGAAACAGAAGCCCAGGAATTTTCATATTTTGATTGGGTAATGGGTTCTGACTGCTCTTTCTCCCCTTTTCTTGATATTGGAGGTTGATTGGATTTTATTTCTAGGTTGCAGAAGTTGAATACTTGAATAATTTCTTCGTTTCTTATCGCTGCCCTAGTACCCTGTTGAAGTATATTTCTATAAATTTGGGTTTTCTCAGTTTATATTGATTTTTGATAGATATTTATATAGAGATTGTCCTAAACAGACTATGTATGGCGTTAATCGTTATAATTATATAGTGTGTTGTTATACTTATAGTTAAAATTTTTGGAAGTTTTACCGAATTAATGAAAACTTTACATTAATTCATAAAATCCAATATTTTTTTGCAAAAAATATGATGAGGTCTGTGGAAAATTATCAATTAATTTATATAATTGTTATAAATCATGATGTGATAGTGCGTGATCTAAAGAAAAATTTCGTAACGAAGTATGAATATGATTTTAGAGGGTTGAATGAATTTAGAAAAATTGCTTTTATCAAGAAGCAGAAATATATATTAGTACTAAGAAGCATAATATTTTGGAATGATAACTTATTACTATATAAGTATATGATATGTAATCATGCTTTAATTTGTGTTCTAGCTTGGAAATAATAAAATCTATCAATATAATATATCATTATAATGTTAATGTTATAATAACTAACTAAAATTGTGCCATATAACCCGTATGTTTCTTTTTATTCTCCGTTACAAAGAACTAATTCGCTGGGCAATCACGTGGTTAAATCTTGATTGTGCCCCTTTAAGTTTATTTGCTCCGATGTTTAACTTTTAATGCATATTCATTTTATGCATTAAGATTTTGTCCGTCATTAATCTGAGCCCATTTGGAGGACCCACGTAAGCACTTAACACCTAATGATCGATAACTGTCAACGTCTGTTGAATGAAAAATTTAATTCTGAAGAAAACTCTTTCGCGTGATTTGTTCAAAGCCCGGAGGTCTATTATATTATGTTAATTTTGTTTAGTACATTTAACAAAATTTCAACTGTTAATTAATCAAAAATTTTCGTTATCTCATCCCATCTTCCCCTTTATAGCAATGTAGGCCTGAATCATGAAACAGAAGCTCAGCGTTTCAGAACACCATAGGAATTGAAATGGTGGCACAGCTTGATTCGTAAGTGAAATAATCTAAATTGATAAATTTTGAATAGATAAGTATAATTTTTTCTTCGTTTCCATAAACGGTTACAACGGTTAGTAGTGCTATTGCTAATGGGTTCAAGATTTTTGACACCGGGAGGAATTTGTGAAATTTTGCGAAATGTAATACGTGTGAAGTTATTGAAGCTGTAAATGAAGAGAGTATTCGGAGAGTATTTCCTATGATTTAAATCGTCATCCCATGATGTGCAATTCAGTTCAAATTTACTGAGAGGATTTTACCTTCTGTTTAATGCAATGGGAGGAAAAACCTTTTTGGAAGGCAAGTTATATCGGTCTCTGGATCAAAATGTGGCCTTTTGATGTAGCATTACAAGTTGGGCTTCAAAATTAGGAATAATCATGCACTTAGGACTTCCTGGTCCCTGGATTGAAAATTATACTCAGTCACGTAATTGTGAAATAATGGCGTGAACTTTTTGTTAATGTCAAAATATCAGCAGCCACTATTTAATAGATTTCAGAAAAATTCAGTGAATTTCCTTAATAACCACAGGTTCGAGGTGAGCTTGATATAGCGAGTTGACTATCGAAGCACCTACTTTCCAGATCTCAAAGAGCAAGGTGGTTGACAGAAGAAATTCAACTGGATATGCCAAGATAAATTCACTATCTACCAACCATGCTATTCACTGATTGGTTTTGATATATTTATTTATTCATTGAATATCCTTCTTGGTTACTCGGGAAAACACCGCTTTGTGCCCTCAGTTTGCCTGAGGTTTTGCCATCAGTGTGCATCGGCTTTTCACCGAGTAACCTCCTTCTTCACACATTGAGATGTTGGTTCAGTTATCTCATCAAATGAGAAGACGTCACTGTGCACTGAGCACTCAGTAGTAAAACACATGAAAAGTAAAACATTAATAGTAAAAAAACATGAATCCATGGGCATATATCATTAAACATTTAAACATTTTTCCATCGAGTTGATGCATCTCAGATCTGTCAAGTCAGTATCCCTTTCGATTTAACCAGTTAAAATTATTATGTCTATGATTATAATCATATCTGATCACAAATGGTCTTAAAGTGAGTATTAGTGATCCTTCCAGTTCCAATCGATCAGAGGTTTGGGGGTTATTGGCCCTCAACTTACGAAATATGGGCTGATATGACAATTTCATTTTTGATACTGAGTAACTGTAAGCGTAGGATACTGCTACATACAGGGGATGTCAAAGAACCGGTTAAAATTATTGATCTGTTTATAGACATCTTTGAGTTTTGAATTCGTAGCATTGAAGAATGTTACAATCGAAATGATGCATGAAACGTGATCGATTTAATGAACAAATAAATACCAAATCCCACAACTAATCGGGTGTTTAGATGACGTGAATTTATCAAATCATATTCTCACATCACATTTATCAAATTTAACATGGTTATTGAATGTTTAGCTTACTGCCAAATGTATTGCTCATATGGAGATATTTCCTGGGTCCTAGATGGCGAAAAATCAACATTTCTATATCACAGGGGATGGAAAATAAAATCGTTGAGGGTCTCATTGAGATAAATAAAGGAAAGCAATGATTAACCAAGTCTCATTGACGGATGACTATTTTTCCCCCTGAACGCTGTTCTGGTCGGGCTCATTGACTGAGCCATGAGTAACTGGAGTACTTTGGTCGGGTGTGCTCCCTCGTCTATTGTAACACTACAGTGTGGAGTCGAAGTGGTGACTGCATACCGCAACTTACATGGTCGAGGCGACAGCCGAGACTGTGTAAGTTAGATTATGGACGAGGCGTGCCGAGTTCATTATCTAAGGTATACGGTCACAGCTGAGATCATGGAACCGGATCATAACCCGTCCGGATTCAACGCTAAACTAGATTTTTGAGTGCTCCCTCATAAAATCAAACTTAATTTTACGATTTTTTGCACTGTAATTCAGTGGAGACCGTATAACCAAACTTACACGGTCGCTAAAATAAGCTTTGGAGGGACATAATCCGTTCTACACAATGTAATATCCCATAGACTCATAGACTCCATTGTGAAATATTCAACTGGACCTACGATCTCTAACTCAATATCAATTCATCACTGCATAATGCAATATCCCATTGACTCAATATGCCTCGTTGGTCTCACCACTAACAGCTTTGAATGTTAGAAATGTTTCTGTCTATCAACATAATTTTAAAGGGTTGCCTTTAAAATTATCGCTTTTTGTATGATTTCTATGGTCGGAAATGCTTTTCCTTGTCACATTGAATCCATATGCCTTATTGTTCATACAACTCACAGCTTTGAATTGAATTTCTGCGTTTAAACATAAAATTTAAGCTTGCTTCAAAACAAAATACAAAATATTTTGCTAAGACTCACAGCTTATCGGTTTGCTTTTCAATAATATAAGAGATTAGCAGGCGACATGATTTTATTTCAAATTTGTTAACTTTTCCCTTTTAAACTTTTAGAAAATTAAATACGTCCCACGTTCATCGACAATTTATAGGCCACAAAACTTAATAAACGACGAAACGTCGTTCATTAAGCTTTGTGGCCTACAAATCTTAGTAAATAATTAACATGGGACATATTTAATCTTTTAAAGGCAAAATTTAAAAAAAATTGAACAACTTGACTCTTCCACGAGCCATATACAAATAGGAGCAGCTGGTAGAGATCAGAACAGTTATTTTAAGCTACAAAACGCAGTACAAAAGTTCAAATCAAATAAGATCTGTTCATTTTCATTAACCATACCTAAGAATCAAGAAGTATGGTAAGAAAAGAATTGACAATGCAGGTCCCACAGGGAATATAAGACCTCTAATATCGTGCTGTTAGCTGCTAGCTGTACCTCGGTGGTGATGGGTAAGGGGGTGGTGGTGTTTCTGAAGACTCTCTCCCTTGTCCCAAACACTGTCCCTCTAAAACCCTCTCTTGTCTCGATACCTCCCTCCCTGCACTTGCTTCTTCCATTCTCTCCCCTCCTGCAAGCCCTAACTCTCCTCTTGCCCCTCTTCCTCCTCGGCTGCCAACTGTTTGTAACCCTTCCCCCTGATCCCTGGATGTCTGATGTTACTGAGTGCCCCCGTAAGACCGTTAGTGAAGAAATGGCGGACATTTCATCACGTGCTACAGTCAGGTGACGTGCTTCAGTTTGGTCACGTGCTACAGTCAGGTCACGTGGTATATCACGTGACCTTCTCCCATCCTCCTGCCAGCTTATTACTGGTGGAGTGTAGGGTGGTAGGGAACTGTAATAGGACGGGGGAGCAGATAATCCATCATCCTGATCTCCCCCTCCTTCTTCTTCTTCCTCTGCTGTTCGGACTATTGAAGTGTTATCACCATCATTATGTGACGTGTTGTAGAAGTCTTTGTACCTCGACATCAAGCTCCTCCGCATGCATTCCAAACATGACGTCATCGTATCGTACCAGTCACGCAGTCCGGTGAATAAGCAGAGTATGCAGGAAGATACCCAGTACACCAGGAGGTATACCAGTATGACGGGTGCGAGAATGTATACCACTACCGTACAGAGGAGAATGGGGTATCCCGTGCAGAGTATGAAGTCTCTCAGGGGATTACTTGTGATGTAGAATAGGAATACGATTAGCGTGTTCAGTAGTTGGCTGGCAAGCACTTGAGTCCAGTGTCCTTGCATTATATTCTTCCCATTTAGTTTCTGGTTATTAAGGGTCAAAACAAAGTGATTTAAAAAGTGAAAAATGAAATGTATGATTGCAATAAGACGAGACGTTGTCAAAGTAAAACTCACGAACACTATTTGACCAGAGCCATGCTGTCTTGAGATTTGTTCAAACAAAGTGGACAAGTTTGAGTTTCTCAATTCTTCATTGAGTGTGAACTGTATACATTTTTCCTCAATAGTCAATGAACAGTATGTGATTAGATTGGACAGTTCTCATATTATTACTTTTTTTGCCGATTTCAAACCCTCCTCTAGTAGAAATATTTAGCAATTACTGCACTTTCTCACTTTTAATGGCATATCTAATTATTAGGGCGGGCGAGCCTCAAGGTGCAAGCCCTGTTAGTACGTTATGAGACCCTGGCCCCAGCTTTTCCTTTGATCAGAAATCTTTCAATATAATGAACATAATCAGTTATTTTACTTAGATCAGAGTAGTCCGAGGAAATCGTACTTGATGGTCGGTTCTTCCGCCTCCTCTCTCACATGAAGACTAGCATTTCTAAGACAATAGTACTGTGTTGACATCAAATGTCAAACACAAGGAAATTTCTTGATTATCCTTATTAGGGAATAAAGCCAACATTTGTCCCTATTTGCCCTTATGCTATAGTTGTTGGGGTATGAGCCTAGCCTGGCGAGCTTAGTGGATGTCCTTGCTGAACGGCATGTTAAACAAGGAACTGAAGCTGAGAGGTTACGTTCAGTCCGAGTGTCTAGTGTTGGCATATACATTATTATTATACAAAGTGTGTTTCTCAACACAACCCCAGATTTCAATAATGTATAAGCACAATCATTATTTTACTTAGATCAGAGTATCTTTCAATATAATGAACTCAGTCAGTTACCCTGTTCATTTCAATATTAGTCTCAAGAAATACTATACTATATCAAACCAATGGGCTTGATATGTCATTGATCGGTTTCGGATGTAAGATAAATCATTTCATGAAGATTCATCAACGTTGGATTTATTACGTGGAATTGCTTTCCATCGCATAGATGTGGTGTACTGTCATTGATTGATTTCGGATGTAAGATACTAAGATAAATCATTTCATGAAGATTCATCAAATGTTGGATTTATTATAATATGGAATTGCTTTCCATCGCATAGATGTGGTGTACTGCAGTTCAATTTTGATTAAGATTGAGATAATGAGATATAGAGATCATCACTACTCTTATAAAATCTGTAGAGGGAAAGAATAATATAATAATGTAACCTTATCGGACATAATTATCACGGACATTACAGTCACGCTGAGCAGTGAGCACCTCAGCGTAAATAATAATGTCCGTGAAAATTTTTCCGTAAAATTTAAGTCCGGTATTTCTTCTTGAAATTTCTAGACTGGAGACGCAAAATTTCTGACTTCATCTCTTTACCACAAAAATAATAAGATTTTAAGGAAATTGAAGATCTTCTTCATGCTTAGTACCTAACATATGGAAATTTGCCATATCAATTAATGAATAATGTTGAAAAATCTTCAATTCAAGTATTCAAATCGTGAAAGAAAATGGGAAAAATTGGGCCGATAATTTCGAATTTTTGTTGAAATTGAATTGGCAGCATCGAGCGGGAATAGTGATGTCCGTGAATTTTTTGGTCCGTGAAACTTAAGTCCGTGATAATTATGTCTGATAAGATAAGTGATTCAAAGGAATCAAAGACATTGATAACAATGTCTTTAGAATCGGCTACCTTACGAAGCATATTTATATGGTAAGGTAATATAATATAGTGTCATTAGTCAAATTGAATATGGGGGATTATATGGATGATCAAGTCTTTCCGCCATTAGGTCTTTGTCTGATAGACCATGCAGTTTGTAATAATAATAGGTACCGAGGTATGAATAAACTCGGTTGAGCACTCAAGGCATCTAGTGTATATAATAAAATAAAAGTTATCGAATATATGCTCTGTATGTGCCCGAATCAAATTAAATCCATCAGATTGTTATATCTAAATGCGAATGTTATATTTAAATGCGAATAAGAGGCATGATAACTGACAAATGGCACTCTCTGGCTTACTGTTATAATATTCAATATTTTATTGAATATATCCAAGAATCCCAGCCCCTAGAAATTAATAGTACACTCAATTCTTACTAAGCAGAAACAATCACTGTCAAATTGTAACAATTATTTCATCTTTAAGAAGATAAATTTTCCCAAGTCAAACAGTAAAACTTCTGTAATTATTCATAAAATTCAAATATCTTATTGATTTTATAGTTCCTCACTTCAAACATTCGTTCTTTCGTGCTCTTCTGTATCAAATATCCCGATAGTGTCAATACAAAGTTTTGGAACATCACAAGTCCTGAGCATATGGCCGGACGGACTGCCCTGCATCTTGAGACTCTGCAGAGAGCTCCGGAACTGCTGGAGTTTGACACTGCTGGGGGATATGGTTGTGGAAGGTTCAGCACAGGCTTTAGAGTTCAAGATGGCTCTCATTCTCTGGGCGTTGGAGAAGGTCAAATCCACCAGTTTGTCAGCCTTGCCCATCTTGAGTTTAGAGAACTTCCTAAGTCCACCGATCCTACTGAAGTAGACAATAGGGTTGCAAGCAGCGTTCAGGGAGACAGACAGACGAGGAGACAAAGATGTGGATGTAGAGCGCTGTTCTGGCTTTGAGCCAAGCCACTGGGTTTAGTCTGTTTAGCAGCAGGTATAGATAGAATAGCCAGCAAGGAACGTTGAAGGCAAAGTAGACCAGGGTCATGATGATGATGGTCATGGACACATACTTGGTTCTGTTGCTCACCAGACTCTTCCTTGACATGGACTTCCTTCCCAGAATCCTCCTCCGCTTCTTCTCAGACTGGATTATCTCTGCTATGGAGATGGTGCAGGTTACCATGACAACCAGCCCCGGCACCAGCCACGGCAGGATGATGGTACTGTACGTGATTCCCTGCCACAGCACAGAACCCCCAGTCTTAACGAAGGTCAGGTCACCAACCCCCCAGGAACATTGCCCCACTAGCTGGAGGTAGTAGTACCCCAGGGGTGAGAAGAGAAGGGGCAGGGAAGCTAGGACCAGGTTGAGAGTCAGGTAGATGACAACAGTACTCAAGTATATCTTCATGTGATGCAGCTCTTTAAACGGGTAGTGGAGAGTCACAGCCCGTTCTATACTCAGCAGTGCTATCAGAAACACCGACATTCTGGCAGTGACGTTGAAGAAGAAACCCGTCAAGGAGCACACCACCTTGCTACCCAGCAGAGTGCTAGCCCGGCTGTTGAGCATGCTCACGGCAGAAGGGAAGGTGGTGATGAGAGATACGATGTCTGTGATGGCGATCAGGCAGTAGAGCAGTGAGGAGACCTTCTGTTTGTTGGTGTAGAAGTAGGGAACTGTCAGAGGGTTCAGGATCAGCCCGATTACCACTGCACACAGCTCCACTGAGCCGTACGCTATGTCCAGGGGGTCCACATTGTTCTGAAATTTAGAGGGGGTAAGCTTCAAAACAAAAAACTGTCATTTTAAGGATATTTCGACAAGTTCTTCATATCATATTCAACCTGATTTTAGAGGGGTGTCGGTGAGTCCGAGTTAAAAGCATCCTTCCGTATTTGATAGCATACGAGGAAACTAATTAAGTTCAAATATTTAACTTAAATCCATAGCGACACTTTCCTGCACTCTGCAGATAAGATATAAATCATTCTGGCGGGTTATTATAATTACATCATTTAGTATTTATTTGAATTTCTCTTAAACTGCCCCAGTTTAGTCATCTACAGTACCTAAAAGATTCGGAGACTTCACTGTTCAATATCAATAAAATATGAACTGATTAATTCCATTAAAAACTCGACATTAATACCGTCTCCAAAAGTGAACCCCGCCAGACTTACAGTTTACTAGATTAAAAAAAGATCAAATTGGTATTTATGAGAGCTTTTAAGAGGATTGATTCTATCATGCTTTCTGTGCGAAAATTCTGTGCTGGTTGTTTGAATGTTTCATGTGCACTTCAAATTTTGAAATTAACAATTAGTCTCGAGACTTCCTAGGAAAATGATTTTGCACGTGCCCCATTATGCGTTTAGGTCATAAACGCCCGATTATTACAAATAACTCAGTTGCTAACAATTTGGAGTTTAAAAAAGCTTACTAGAATTTCCCCACAGGAATCTATGAAATTGCGCTTGACCAGTCTCTTCTTGAATACATCAATATCCAGCCCAATTCAGTACCCACCTCAGTCCATTCAGTGGCTCAGATTGATTTTGAATAAATATTGGTTTCCAATGAAGATTGATGTCATGCATCATTGACAATGGGTGATGGCTATATTAGAGTGGATATTATTTCTTCACGATTTTTCAATTTATTTCTTTATTTTTGTTTTCAAAACCAACGCTCTTTGAAACATTGTCCTCAAATCAGCCTCTTTCCCATCTGAATTTATTATGGCTTGGAAAACATTCAGCCCTGATAGTGACAAAACTCAAATAATTATGTCATCAGTGTACAACTATAAATCATCAATCCTAATCAATGATAATATTTTTACCTGTAAAATATGAAGTGTAACGTTGGTCTTGACGTCTTCCGCTGTTGAGTTGTCAACTGTGCAGTTCTCATAGCCCAGCGTTGCTTTGAACTGCGATGCCACTCGGGTACAGTCCTCCATGATGACTTGATCATCGTCCATATTAACCTCAAATAAGTTTCTTTTTGAAAACGGAAACTTGAAAAAATGTATTTAAGTGGAGATAATCTAAATAAATTAAAGATTGATGAAATCAATCTTACGAGTGTGTTGAAGTTTAAATACACAGAGTGCTCAAGCTGTAGGAGCGAGCGAAATAAAAATTGAAACACATCGATCTAATATTCAATAGGATCTATGTTGTCGTATAGATATATTCGCACATCTCTATTCTCTAAATTATTAATTAAAGATTGATGAAATCAATCTTACGAGTATGTTGAAGTTTAAATACACAGAGTGCTAAAACTCTAGGAGCGGGCGAAATACAACTTGAAACACATCGATCAAAGTGTTGACTGTTTTTGTTATTTTCACTGTCAGAAGACAAAGTTCTATGATGACAACAACAAAATAATGCAGATCTTTTCCTTAATAAAATAAAATACGTCTGAAAGAGCAGATTTTTCAGATGTATTTTAATTTTATAATGGGGCAGATCTGGATTATTTTCTGTTGTCATTATTAAACTTTGTCCACTGACGATTGGGTATTTATACCCATGAAACTAATTGGCTGAGTTCGATGTGTTTCAATTTGTATAATCATTAATCAGTCTCACAATAAAATCAAATTCCTGAAAGCGGATTCTTGGAAGTTGCGGACACTTATAGTCAATTAAGGAGATGTATAAGAGATGTATAGTCGTACATCTCCTATTGATTCATCAGATTGCGATCCTACACAACTATCTAAGTCTTGGAATTATACGTAACACAGAAATGATAATTTCTTCGAAGTAAAGAGAATGGTGCGTTTCGGTTAAATGACTTAATGGCCAAAAATAACGCGTTAGCTGTTCATGAAGGTCGCATTTCGATGAAATTATTAAAGATTCGTGGCTTTTAGAAATGAACAAAAAAACGTCACGTTTCTTGAGAGGTATTGGCAATGATTCATTGTCTCGCTATCATTAAACTACGTAGCCTGGGTTTTGTTATCAAATAAATCATCAAGATAACTGATAATGGGTTTTAACATTGTCTCGCTATCATTAAACTACGTAGCCTGGGTTTTGTTATCAAATAAATCATCAAGATAACTGATAATGGGTTTTAGCATTGTCTCGCTATCATTAAACTACGACACCCCTTTGTTATCAGCAAAATAACTGTTACTTTTAAAGAGGTTTTCATTAGATAACGTAACCACACGAACCTACCCGAACCCACCAGATTTAGTTCATGTTGCACAATGAAATTTTACAGAGGTTTACAAGGTTTTACAAGGTTTAATATAAAATATTAACCAACTAACGTTGGCTGTTATATTGTACAATAACAATAACAACAAACATCATCCTTTATTTCATGTAAAAGTTTTCCTGTCTCACATATTTTACAGAAGACCACGTACCTGATCAAGAAAGGAAAAAAGGAAAAAGTTTGATTATCAATGAAATCCTAGGGTTTGCCGTGTCACCGACACCAGTCCGACGTGTCACTGACACCATCCTACCCTGTCACTGAAAATAGTCTGACACCATTTCTTTGTTCATCCTTGACACGAGTCTGACGAATCACTGGCACCAGTCAGCCGTGTAACTGACACCAGGACCACTGACCAGTCTGTCGTGTCAATGACACCAGTCTACCCTGTCAATGACACCAGTCTGTCGTGTCATGAACACCAGTCTGACGTGTTACTGACACCAATCTGTCGTAGCACTGACACCAGTCTACCGTGTCAATGACACCAGTCTGCCGTGTCATGAACACCAGTCTGACGTGTTACTGACACCAATCTGTCGTAGCACTGACACCAGTCTACCGTGTCAATGACACCAGTCTGCCGTGTCATGAACACCCGTCTGACGTGTTACTGACACCAATCTGTCGTAGCACTGACACCAGTCTACCGTGTCAATGACACCAGTCTGCCGTGTCATGAAAACCAGTCTGACGTGTTACTGACACCAATCTGTCGTAGCACTGACACCAATCTAACCTGTCCATGACACCCACTACTGCTAGAAGGGGATGGGTCAGCGAGGGTCCAGGCAGCGCTCAGTCGAGGGAGCTTCAGGCCGAGGTGAGCGCTCTCTTGCTCTTGGGCCCCGGATGGGACAAGAGTCCCGTTCCTCCCCGGTTGCCATAGTGTCGGAGCAGCCCAGCGGCGGGGTCGAGCCTTTCTGGTTTGCGGTTTGCGAATCGATTTTTCGTTATCCGCCATTTTTATCAGAGTCTTACTTCAGAATGCTTGAAACCCATCGAAATTTTGACGAGTTAGGCCCCCCTGGGGCTTGTCCTCGACCAAAAATCCCCGGGGATTTTTGGTCCGAGGACCAAAAAAATTTTTTGGGGGCCTAACTCAAAATTTCGATCAATAACATAAGTGCGAAATTAAGTTTCAAAGCGATTCTGAAAATTTCGTGCAAAAATATTAAAAAATGGCGGAGGAGTAGCGAAAAATGTAAAGTTGATTTTCGCAAACCGCAAGCCGAGAAAATGGCGATTTTGTGGTTTTTTAGAGGTTTTTGACCTCAAATGGCCATTTTAGTAGCAATCAACCCCATACTTGCAGAGAATACATAAACGAATGCTATCTATCGAATAAAGTTGGTTTCATTCAAAATATTGATATTTGGCCAAGTTATGGGCCAAAATAAGCTAGGTGACGCGCGTATGCCCATATATGGGCATACGTTTTTCGGCCATAACTCGGCCATTTTTTGAGATATCGACTTCAAATTTTTTATGGTAACTCAGGGGATTATTATCTATCGATTGCACACCTCAGATCTCGTCCAAGTCGCTTTTTAAAAAATATGCCCATTTTAGGCCCATATTTGGGCATGGTGCCACGGCGGCGCCAGTGGGTCTGGGGGTACCAAACCTGGCCAAAAAGTTGGCCCACGTGGTGTACCTTTTGGGTCAACCATTATCTCAGAAACGTGTTTTCCAAAAAATTTGGGTTGAACCCCCCCCCTTAAGACCTTAAGTGTAGGCCTAATACTCAAGGGTAGAATCTTAAGTGGTTGCACTTGCAAAGTCGTCACTGTCGTCACTGTCTTATGTTATGTTGCCCACACCATTCAGATATAGGAATGGAAAGTAGGTTTGCGGGCAAAAAGCACAACTCGTACGCAAAGAAATACGCTTAACTTGCTAAGGTCGAGACAAGACGATGATGGTGTTCTATGAATTTGTTTTTAGTATTATCTATATCCAACATTCTATAATACTAGTATTACGCAACCACGCAACGACAAAATACTGTGCTTCTTAATATAATAAAATGATTTTCATACCAATTCCTAATGGTTACCTTAGAGAGCAAAAGGATAATATAGGCGCTTGCTTCCTACAAACGTTCTGTCAGAACAAATGATTTTATCGGAATTCAATAAATTTTGTCTCACTACTCGAATAATAGGAGTCGATGAAAGCCATAAGCTGGCTGACCAGTATTTTAAATTTGACCTCTGCGCTTCTGACTCAAATCATCTGGCGGTGGAAACATTTGCATCAACAAGCGGCACAAACGTTTGTACAGTGGAAGAAAATCAAAAGAAGTTTCCGTGATTTCGAATAAGGCTCATCCTGCGACTAGCATATAAAATAGGTAACATGGAATTATTTTAATAGTCATTTAGAGTCATTAACGGGCTACACCCTATGACATGGAATTAGGAGGAAAATGAATAATATTCAAATTAATTGTCTGGGGTATTATAGGATCGCCACTTAATATCAATTTATATCGGTGGCGTATTAGCGGGCAGGTTGATGGTTGCCAATTTCATGACGGTTTCAGGACCTAACGACAAGCTGACAAGCTAAAACACCAAAGATATCATATTCTAATATCAGACGTTGCCTGGTTGAACAATATACGATACTATTTTCGCGTTGTCTCCATACCCACACCAAAATTATATAAATCAAAGCGGGGAATAAATACTCAATCAGTCAATGAATAAATACTAGCTACATGCTATTAAAGTATTAAACTGAATTCGTGTGAGAAGGATTAAAGGCTCGCCCCCCCCCCCCTGGATGCTCGTCTTTGTCACTCACTGTATTAGTGTATAACTACTCTGGTTTGATCCGATCCATTGTAAGATGGACATTTTCAATCTTATTAATACCTTGCAATATATGACATGTCTATTGTCTACTGTAGATTGTCCAAAGGTAATCTGTATACCTGGATGCCTACAGGATAGTACCATATGTACCTGTCAGATCCATTGAACAGATTGTGCCGATTAATCCTACTGCCAACTAAGGTACTTGTTGGCTGTAATACTGTAATTGAAGCAGATGTTTCGCAGTGCAGCATAAACATACATAAGGAAAGTTTATGTCTAATAGCGTAGTCATGTGTCCTAAATGGAGAATGGTGTCCTAAAACCTCGATCTATTTAGCGATGACCAAATGGCAAGTACTATTAAAAAAGAAAGCAGGGAAATCAGAAGATGTGAGATTCAGTAACTAATGAAAGCAGTAACTTTTATCACGCGAATCTTAATATCACATTTTACTTTTTGACGAAATATTTCACATATCATTAACGTATAAAATATAATATTCAACGACAATACTTTGCTGCAAGAGACAATATAAGATTCAATATTGTCTCACAACGATTAAATTGTTTCCTCAAGTTATAATCAAATATAAAGTTTTGTGGGTCAATATCAGCAGAGAATTTTATTGTGATGGTTATATCATAATAAGGGGGGGAGTATGGGCATGTCACATGACCCGGGGACCCGGGGTATGGGGGGCTCTTTTTTTTTTAAAAAGGGGGTGGGGTTTTTGGGTTATAAAGCCCCCCCCACACCGGAAGGAAATTTAAAG
>WFMF01000032.1:0-72328 GCA_011033025.1 Beroe forskalii
AACCCAAAAGGGGAATAAATAAAAATTTTAAAAAAAAAATCCCTTTTTCTTTTCTTTTATTAAAAAGAGATGTTTCTCCAGAAATTGGGTTAAAAATATTCAAAATAAATTTTTAAATTAAACACAATGATATTTTTTAAAAACCCCATGAATTTTTTAAATAACAAACAAAAAGGCCCAACCAAACCCTTTGGGAGTACTTTTTCCGAATTCGGGGGAAATAAAAAATAATATTAATAAAGGGAATTTTTAAATAAAATTTTAAAACTGTGTGATGTTTTTAAAGTAAACCCTTTTAAATTTTTTTAAATATCAAAACACAACTTAGAATGTTGTGCCATTTTTGGGGATTTCCCCGAAAAGAATTTTTTATCCAAACTAAAGGGAAAAAAGAAAGGAGGGTTTGATTTCATATTTGAGAATTTTGTGTTTCACTGAAATGATAAATCACTAAAATAAAAATAAATTAAAATAAATTAAACCCGAAAGTCAAAACACAAAAATCTTTTCAAAAAGTTAATTGGGTAAAAATGATCAAAGAAATTTAAAAAAAATAATTGAAAAATTTGTGATTGAAAAGAAAAATGATTTTAAAAATATTACTGTGAAAAGGTGAAATTGTTAAGTTAGATTTAAAACAACAAAAAAGGATCCATGTGGTTTGATATTAATTATTATAAAGACGGGCCCTAACCCGGGGGTTCAAAAGGGGAATAAATTAACAGGAATTTTCCAGCAGAAGACTTTTAAAACTGTTAAAATTGCAGACGAAAACAAAAAAGTTTTAAAAACAAAGAAATTTCCCAAAAAATTTACACCAAAACCAAAAAACAAATGGGGAAAAATGTTGGAAACTTTTTTTTACAGAACGAGTTGTTTTACAAAAAGGGGAAGATTTTTAAAACCTTCAAAAATATTAATTGTCTGATTTTTAAAATTTAACTCAAAATACAATAAAAATTTGAAAGTTTTCACTGGGGTTTTCAAACAGAAATTAAAAAATTTAAAATTTTATTTCGAAACCAAAACCAGAAAGTGTTTTGAGAACCTTTTTTTCCCTAGTGTTTTACTAGGGGCCCTCGTCAATGCAAAAGAAATTTGTTAAAATGAAAGGGGTTTTAAAAGGGCAAATTTTTTCAAGGGATTTTTAAGATACCTTTAATTATTTGGGGGGAAAGCTTTTGTTAAAGGGAAAAAGGGAGGTATTTTTTAACACCCTTTTCCCCCTTAAAAGACCCTTCCCGCTTTAAATTTTATTTTAAAAATGAAATTTAGTTTTTAACCCCCTTAACATGTCAAAATTTGTAGAACCATAACTCTGATTTCGAAAGAAACTGAAAAAAGGGTTTAACCCCTTTCCCTAAATGAAAAAAAAGGTCAAAGAGAAGTTCGATTTGCCTTTTAAATTTAGGTTAACAAAAGCCACTTCCCTTAAAATCCTCACCTTTAAATTTTAATCAAGACGGGGAAAATTTTTGGAACATATTGTCAAAAAAATATCAAATTTTTGAACTTTGGCGAGAAACCAAGAAAAAAAGCATTAAATGAGTTCCCGGGCCCCTTTTTCCCAGAAAGCCCCTTCTTTTCCTGAGGGCCCAAAGGGAATGCAATTTTTTGAAGGGGAAATGGGTTATTTTTTAAAAGCTGATTTGAATGAAAAATTTACATTTACAAAATAAAAAAAGGGAAAATCGGGCCAAAAATATAAAATTTTTTGTAAACCCAACATAAACCAGGGTGAAGGGAAATTTTTGGCCAAATTTTTTATTTTTTTACGTTTAAGTGTCAATTAAAATTTTTCCCTTTAAAATTTTAAAACTTTAAAAATGCCAAAATTTTTTTCAACTTAAATATTAAAGTTGCCCCAGTGTCACCCTTTTTAAGCAGTTTTCCCAACCCAAAAAAACATGAATTTGGGAAAAAACCAACTGATGTTAAAACCCCGAAGGGTTGGCGCTTCTTAAATTTCTTAGAATCCCTTTTTCTCCCCCTGTAAAAAATTGAAAGAAAAATTACCAAAAGGGAAAGGTTTTTTAGAAATTCCCCCAAGGGAATATTTGATTAAAACTTTTCAAAAATTTCATTTTTTTAAAAGTTCGGAAATTCCCTTTTAAAAATTTTTGCTTAAAATTTGGCAATCAAGGGTCAATTATAAAAATTAAATAATTCCAATCCCTATTAAAACTGTTTTAAGTTTAAAAAAATAAAAAACCCTTTCAAAAAATTTAATTGGGGAATTTTTACCAAAAACTGTTCAAATTTTCAAGACCCAATTAGGCGGGATTGAGTAAATTATTTTTCTGGTTAATTTTAACCAAATTTTACCCAAACCCCAACCTCTGTTACGGGGAAAAGGGAAAATTTTCCCAATGCGGGGTGACGGATGATTTTTTACAAATCCCGGGGTGTTCTATTCTTCCAAGTTTTTTAATAATATGTTTGAAATAAGAACACCAAAAAGGGGTTTAACAAAAACAGAAATAAAAACACGATATCTAATGAAAGGGAGGGGTTTTAAATAAAAACATAAATGTGAAAACCCAAATATCACGGAAATGTTCAATGTTTTTCCCAAAACTGCACCTTTTGGTTTTTTTCCCAAAATTTTTTTTAAAAATAATGAGTTGAAAAACAAATTTAAATTATCGCTAATTGTTTCAGCCACTTTAAAGAGGTGTTTTACTTATTTCTAAATATGTTAAAAAAATTTTCACACAGCCCCTTAAAGGGGGGGTTTGGGGAATGGTTCGGGATACTTTCCTTTTATACGAAAGGAAATCTACCCAAGGGGTTTTTCATAAAATTAAGCAAATCTTAAAGGGAAATTTTTAAAAGGGGATTGGGGCCCCTTTAAAATAAGGGTTTTTGGGCACGTTTTTACTTTAAGAAAAAATACTAATTTTGACAAAATCAAATTTTTTTATAGAGAAAGTCTTAGGGGATGTTACTAAAATTAAATTTAATTTTAATTTTTTGGAAATTACGAAATTTACCAAAAATTTTAAAAAATTTACAAAATTAAAAACCCAAGTTCCAATGATAAAATCAAATTCATCCCCCCATTCAACCAATGATTTTTTACAAGCCCTAAACCATATTTAAAACTTTAAACCAAAATCGTAAGGGGGCAAAGGGACAAAATGCACCTGGGGGTGAGCCCAATCAAAACAGGGGGTTCATACCCCCCAACGGCCCAAAGGGCCACCCAAACAAGAAAAAAACCAAATTTTTTTAATTTCCCGATGTTTCAGAACCCCCTTAATCTCAAATTAAAATTTATGGGAAAAAGGTGTTTGGACCTTTAAAGAGATGAAAGTTCCAAACCTTTTTTTTAAATTTCAAAAGGGCAAATTCTTTGATTAAAAATACCTAAATTTTTGAGGGAAGTTTAATGTTGAAGGAAAAAGGGGGTTTTTTCCCACCCTTCCCTCCATAAAGAGTTTTTCCCCGTTTGGGAAATTTTTATAAAAAATGAACTTAGTTTTAATCACCCTTAACATGTAAAATTTTGGTAAAAACCCATAACCTTTGATTTCCGGAGAAAACTAGAAAATAGCGGTTGGTATAGAGCACTCTTATACCGATGTGCAAGTAGGGTATACACGTTAAAAGAAGGGATACCTGCCAAATCTGTGGGTCAATGCTACCAGATGATGTGTCATTTAGTATGACTCATGAGTTGCATGGTTGATCAAGAGCTTTCTATTTGTTTCAAATAGCCCCATGAAGCAGATCTGAGGCCTGAAAATTGGTCTGAAACTCTATCCCATGGATCAAACTGCACCGTTTGATTTAAAGCCTAAGTGTGGTGAGGACGACCAATTTTGAATATGGAGGGACCAAAAATGGCAGAGCAGTAGTTGTGGTTGGAGAAAGGACACAGTTGCGATTTGCTTCATAGTGCCCCTTGGGACCACCTGATCTACCACTCAGGGTCAACTAATATCAACTAAACAAGATGCCAATAATTTCTTCTTCTTCTTGCTGTGGTCTTCTAAGTAATTTAAAATTACATACTGTTTCAAATTGTGTTATGTTATCTATGTTCTAGGCGCTGCTTTGTCCAGCAATGTAACATCTAATCAGAAAGGCCTGATGCATCATGTGTACACTCTCATTAAAACATGAAAGCGAATGACATCCATATCGTTCTCTTGTTCATCTTTTAGCAGTATTTTCACTTGTATTGGACTGTCATTCACTTTACAACACACTTTAGCCTGTCAAGTCTGGCTTTAAACTACAAAATTCCAGAAGCATAATATTTGTTCGTTACTTGTTTTCAGGTTGGTTTTATGGGGTTAATCTGGGTTAATAGTTCAAGTGAAAGTTACTTCAGCTTTTGTTAAAACCCCTTGTCTGACCCCTTAGCCTTCGGCGGTCGACGGACGTTGCCCCGTCTATTTCTTCTGACTGGATGGCTATCAATGGGCGAGGTTGCAAAGTGACGTCCAAATGTGGAACGTTGCGCCGCGCGCAAGGGTAGGGTAACATCCTACGACTTCGGCGGGCGCGCGCGACGGGCGATGTCCGTCCCTTTCTTCTGACTTGACGTCCAAATGTGGAACGTTGCGCCGCGCGCGTGAGGGTAGGGTAACATCCTACGAGCCGAAGGCCCGCCGAAGGTCAGACAACGTCTGACAAGTTAAAACAAACCAATTGCTAAACATGAACACGTATATCTTTGTTTGGCTTGCGCTTGTCTGACGCGGTCGTTGACAGACGTCTCCCTGATCCTTGGGAAGACTCTGATCCTGAGAGTCTCCCTAATCTTAGGGAAGACTCAATGATTCTGAGAGAGTCTCCTTGATCCTGAGAGAGTCTCCTTGATCCTGAGAGTCTCCTTGATCCTGAGAGTGTCTTTGATCCTGAGAGAGTCTTTTTGATCCTGAGAGTCTCCTTCACCTTGGGAGAGTCCCCCTGATTCAGGGAGACTCTCCCAGGATCAAGGAGACTATCCCAGGATCAAGGAGACTCTCTCAGGAGTTTTCCCTAGGATCAGGGAGACTCTCTCAGGATCAAGGAGACTCTCTAAGGATCAGGGAGACTCTCCCAAGGTGAAGGAGACTCTCTCAGGATCAGGGAGACTATCCCAAGATCAGGGAGACTCTCCCAATAACAAGGGGACTCTCTCAGGATCAAGGAAGCAAGGAGACCCTCTCAGAATCAAGGACATGTTTTGCAGGATCAAGGATCTTTTCCTAAGATCTTGTCTTAGGATCAAGGAATGTACCCTGTGATGAAGGAGCACAGCCTGGATGAAGAGTCTGTCCCAAGATAGAGCCTTTACCAGGTTCAAGGATTCTTTTCCAGTATCAAGAAGTGCATCTCATAAATGAGTGTATCCCAATATCCAAGGCTAGGATCAAGGAGACTCTTCTAGGATGAAGAATACAATTCAGGAACAAGGAATCAGTCCTAGGGTGAAAGAGTCTTTCAGGTAAAGGAGTCTTTCAGATGAAGGAGTCTTTCCCAGGATCAAGGAGTCTTTCCCAGGATCAAGGAGTCTTTCCAAGGATCATGGAGTCTTTCCCAGGATCATGGAGTCTTTTCCAGGATCAAGGAGTCTTTCCCAGGATCAAGGAGTCTTTTCCAGGATCAAGGAATCTTTCCCAGGATCAAAGAGTCTTCCCAGGATCATGGAGTCTTTCCCAGAATCAAGAGTCTTTCCCAGGATCATAGAGTCTATCCCAGGATCAAGGAGTCTTTCCCAGAATCAAGGAGCCTCCCCAGGATCAAGGAAACTCTCCTATCATCCTCAGTCAAGGTATGTTGGTAAGTTAGAGCACAGCACAACAATTAAGAAATAACCAAACACATGCAGACAACAGAATATTCTAACTGACCAAACTTGAATAATCTTTGGCAGATCAGCAAATAAACTTGAAAATTCATTGTGTATATACACCAATTTGCAATATTAATATTGGCAGAAAAGTGACAGGCTTTAAAATTAAAACAAAATCGCCAAAAATATAATGGCATAGTAACTATTTGCACCATAGAGAACATAAGAACTTTTTCTACATATTGTGAAAAATTTAAATATTTTGAAAATTTTTACAATTTTCGCTGCATATGGACGTGAGAGTGCGCGGCGCGGCGCTATTGGAATTTGAATCACGAATGTCGCGTCAAATTCTCACATGTACGGCGCGCGCGACCACCGAATTTGCGCGCACCCAGTGCCGGGGGTGCCTATAGTGCCATATCGAGAATCAGCGCCGCGCGCGGCGCTGATTCTCAGCCGCTTCGCGGCTTGCGTCAGCGGGTCACACATCGTACGACAAGCTCGCGCAGCGTATTTCCCCGAAGGGAAGCGCGCGGCGCGTTATACACACACCTATGTGGGCTTAGGAAGCAAACCAGGGGCGTACTTGCAAAACGACGATTACCGAATGTGCGTAAGCAGGGAAAATTAATTATGGTGGCAGTAAGAAGATTAATTTTCACTACATAGCATTAAGCATATTCAATTAACTAATAACTATCCAGATTATACAAAAACTAGCAGGCCCGTTGGGCCGGGCCTGCAAACACACAGCTCACTCGGCACTGCTATGCAGCACCTTGTTTGCAAGTTTTAGAGAGAAACAAAATACAGCTTACTGCCCTTTATGGAGAGGTTTAAAAATGCCACTGCCAAAAGAGTTCCATAATAATCTTTAATATACAATGAATTGACACGAGAATAATGTTTGTGCTTCTGCACAATTAAATTTGAGCTTGCCAAGAAGATATCAAGAGATATTTGGGTTTTGTAAGATACTATAAATACTTAAATCTTGAAACTGGCTGTGTTTCAAAATCCTGAATGCAGATCAAAGTTTCATTGGTTAAGTAATAAATAAGTCCGGCGGACCACATTGACATGCTGGTCAGTATTCTGGAGATCTCTAGCATACTTGGGCTTGGGAAAATCTGTGTATAAACGTATAATGATTTTGGTACTAGAGGACTCTCTGCAGTGCAGTTTCATTGGAAAAAGGAGTTTTTCGTCATTTACTAGGCTTTTACTTTTCCCCGAAATTTGCGATTTGTCCGCCACCCACCAATATTTAGGAACATCAGAGTACCCAAAGAAAATGGGTTATGGATTACCGATTACTGTAACATGTTGACCTTCTACGGCGTGTCTTTAAAAAGACTATCAAGAAAGGAATACCTACTACAGCTCTACAGAAAACAAGACACAAGGAAAAGTGCAGTCATCGAACTTGTTGGAGCGGCTGGAAGACAATGTCTAAACATCTAAAGAAAAGATGCGGTGCAGTTGAGAAAAGGGTTACTGAAAACAAGAACTTACAATTCTACTAAAATGCACTCTTTCTACACAACAACCAGCCGTTGAATGTGTGATAAACCAAACTTATGTCCTGAAATCTCATGTTGAAGTAAAAGTGATGACATCAGACTACGAACATTGACTGCAGCCGAGGGGCAGTCAGATTACTGCTACATTGCACTGGTATTCTACCTAAATATGGTCCTGTAATTTACCTGCTGCTCTGTGCGGTAAACTACAACCGAATTCAATTTACTCATTTAGTCACTATATTGGATTTGTGCTGGTACCCGAATATTTCGTTGCTCTTTCTACCTCTTTCTATGTTTCAGGTGATGGAGTATCTTAAAACTTTAGTGTTTAGAAACTTGAATGTAAGGCCTCAGAAATCTAGTTCTAAGATTTTCTTGGCAATACGTTGTGATATCATAATAATATGTGATGTTTCTGTTGGGCCAAGAGAAAAAGTAAAATTTGTTCTAATACAAATTGTTTTCCTATTGCATGTGTTGTTATTGGATATTTTCAAATATTGGTAGCTAGTAAGGGATCGTTCACATATTACGTAATCAGCCGAGGGGGGGAGGGGGTTTCCAAATGATTACGTTTGATTACAAGGGGGAGGGGGTTTGGCCAATGATTAGGTAATCAAAATATCTAAATTTTCATGAAAATTTCAAGGATTTTATGAAAATTTCACGAAATTTCATGAAAATTTAAAGGATTTGCATGAAAATTTCAAGAATTTTATATAAAATTTAAAGAATTTTCATGAAAATTTCAATAATTTTTATGAAAAAATTTAAAGGATTTCCGAATTTTTATTACCAAAAATTAACCATTTACAGAAAAATTGTCAAAATTTCATAATTATGATTAAAAACATGATCTACTCTAACTCAATATGGTTCAGAATGTATAGTTCCTTTAGTGCTACTGCCCATATAGGAGGATGTACTCCATTCGTTGAACTCTTCCAAACCACTTCAGTGCCTCTTTGTATATAAGGTTTGCTGCTCTGTGCTTGATCAGAGGTTCGGAGGCCTTTCTTTCCCTAGAGCTCTAGAGTTGATGCCAGAGCAGGTCTTGGCGTACATCCGCAGCTCCATTATCCAGGAATCACTCTTTTTGATGAAGGTGTAGGAAGCTGCAGTTGTCTGTGAAGTTGCCAGACTCTGATCTGGCACTAAGGGGCTAGGGCTGATCTGGATCTTGGGTTCCGTCGGCTTTGGTGGCAGATGAGCAGGACACGGATACTAAACTTTGGTTCCATCGGTATTGAAGGAGGTTGAGGTGGGACCAAGACGTTGATTTCTGGCTCTTTAGTGGAACTGGGGGCCTCAGGTGAGGAGGAGGAGGAGGAGGATGATCTGTTGGAGATAAAGGAGGATGATGAGCAGATGAGGATGCGTTGGAGGAAGAGAAAGAGGAGGAGGTGTATATCTCATTGTCAGAGGAGTTGTCGTAGGCGAGATTTCCGTAGGAAAAACTAAAAGAAGCTTTGATGTTTGAATGTCATCTTCAGTTCGATGATGTTGATGATTGAATTGAAACACACGATACTGTTCTAATTTTTTGTCAGTTAATATAGTTTTTTGGTGACGTCAAAAATCTGAAGGAGGGGGGGGGGTTGGGCCATGATTACGTAATATTTTCCGAAAAAGAGGGGGGGTTTGGCCATGATTACGTTTGATTACGGAGGGGGGGGGGGAGGGGGTAAAAAATGCCCAAAAATTGATTACGTAATATGTGAACGATCCCTAATTATTGTTATTTGGCCAATCTATGGGGTCAAATATTTGCTGTAACTGGCTAAATGGCAACATTGCCAATCTCAAATCCTCTTGATATTAATAATGTTTTATGTTTTGTAGAATCAGTCAGAAATCACAATCGATTATCCTGCACCTTTACTAACTGATTAATATTATTTTCATGATATATTTTGTTCATTTACAACTACCTTTATAAGTAGCAAGTGGCCCATCTGAGTTCAGATGGGATGCTCTCAAATCGGCCCTACTTGGAAATAGCAAAAGATGAGCTCAATGTCTATGAACAAATTGGAAAAGGTTGGTTTTAATAAATAAAAATACTACTTATTGCCTCGCCTCATTTTCTAAAATTTGCTTTAATTTAATCATTTATTAGGATTTGAGGATTGTCTATAACATAATTCCCTTTTGGACAATGTTATCCTGATTTCAGAAAATGCAGCAATTGAACCCGCTGATCACTGAAAGCCACCCAAAACCACCTGAGCTCAACCAAATATTCTTTAAATTTTTAATAATGATGCATTTTCCTCAGGAGCTCAAGGTGCCGTATTTAAAGCAACATGGAAGACACAAAAAAGAATAGTTGCTGTTAAGCAGGTGTTTGAGTTAGAGCCTGAGGTGATTATCATATTCCACAGTTATTTGATGTAGTTTGAATACATAGTTTTACAGAATTGTCCTGTGACAGCAGATTTCCTTGGCATATCAGTGTATTGATTGGCTATTAACTCTCAATTGAATGGTACATGGTATTGTAGTCAATAATAAATTCTGAGGTACATCAGTTGCAAAGAATCCAGCATAAGCACATTGTTCAGTTCCTTGGGGCTGTTGAAGAGGATCATTTTAAGGCTATTGTTTTAGGTGAGATAGGAACTTCTTGAGGACATCTTGCTACGATTTTCGTGGCAAGCCATGAATATTTTCCATGACTTTCATGGTAATACTATTACTTGATGTTCCTCCATGGCTTCAAATTCATATTCTATCGTACTGTTTATTGAATTATAGTTACCTAAATTATTGTTTGATTTTTTTCATCATTTTTAGAATATGCAGAACATGGTTCACTGTATCATGTTATAAAAGAGGAGCCTCCTGACTTTGAACAGCTATTAATTTGGTCCCGGCACATTGCTCTTGGACTGAATTATTTGCATAATGGAGTTACCCCAAGAATTATTCACAGGTTTGTGATTTGAAATGAGGGCTGTTTGTGTATAATAGATTAACCTGGGTAGATAGAAGTTTCTTCTTCTTATATACCTCATTAAATGTGTGTATATTGTATAATGTTTTTAGTTGATCACCATGGTTACATTGCCACAGAGATCTGAAGAGCAAGAACGTTGTCATAGCCCGACTTGGTAGCAACCGTGTTGCCAAGATATGTGACTTTGGGTCAAGCAGAGCGCTGGACAAAACTTACACTAAGTTTTCCAGGCTCCATGGAACGGTGGCTTGGATGGCTCCTGAGGTATACAATTATTTTATCTACAAGCCACAGTACAGAAGTGCTGTACTCTGAACAACCATGCATTTCAATGGATTCGTGTAAAATAAAATTGTCACTCTTATGCTTTTATTGTCGTTGTTTCTTAACCTCATTGGCCTCGCAGGTTCTTCGTGCTATAGAAGTTTCTGAAAAATGTGACACATACTCTTTCGGGGTTCTTCTTTGGGAACAGATCACTTGCAAAATACCCTTCGAAGGCGAGGAAGACCCTCAAATCATGTTTGGGGTGTGTCAGAAGAAGCGAAGGCCTGTGATTCCATCAACTTGTCCTGAAAAGTTTGCTAACCTAATCAGGTGATTACTGATAACGTGTTTTTGTTGTTCGATCAATGTATATTGATATTATTCAATGTTCACACACTGTAACCAACTGGCCAGTGGCCAAATGAATGCAGCCCCGGGTAGCTAAAAGTTCTTAAAACTTTAAAATTTAATAAGAAAATGTTAATCAGTAAATGCTGGGAGGAGGATCCAGAAAAGCGGCCCAGCATGGAGGCAATCCTCCTCCAACTAAACTCAATGTTAGGTGACATCCAACTAACTGAACAAGTTGACCACTTCCTTGACACCAGGCGGGAGTGGGAGGAGGAGTTTGACAGGCAGATAGAGGTGAATTTGACTATCGTAACTTCGTACAATATAATGAATGATAAACTGCTGAATAGTATTTTCTGTAAACTAATGTTTTCGGACTGGTGAATGCCATTGACCGGACCTTCATAACCGTTGGTTACGGTGATATCGAAGCTCACATTTGTTTCAGGAAATCAGAATAGAGTTCCAATCAATTGAGCAGCAGTTTAGGGAGCAGCTGGAGGAAAAGGACCTGAAAATTCAGCAAATGCTGAACACCAGAAGCCGTGGAGTAGTGCTGTCGGAGGACAAAGGCATCTCTGCTTGGAAGGAAGACGAGGTGGTTCAATGGCTCAATCAGAACCTGGCTGTGAGTATGATGATATCCAAAGTCTCGAGGCATCTGGAATCCTGAAATCAATAGTTCGTACGATTGAGCTGAAACTTAGCATCACGTTGGTTATGGGTTCACCATTGAATCTTCGATAAAATATTTAATTTAGGCAGTAGGTGCATTATTCAACTCGACAGTCGACATCGGAACAGCTGGATAATTCAGATTTTTGACACTTCACACCACATCCTTCATTACTTGTTTGAATCTGCACTGGTACTATCACGAGTTTAACACATTGCTGTTTACCAGGACATTGACGTGAGTAACGAGTTCTTCAAGAACAACATCACCGGGCCACGATTCATTAATCTAACGGACAGTGACCTGGTGCAAATGGGGATCAAATCACTGGGGCATCGTAAAGATATCCTCAACGTGGTAAGGAATTACGAAGTTTTATGTTTTATCTGGCTTTTAGTTGAGTAGCTGGTATGATATTTGTAGACTTATTCAACTTATTTAGAGCGACCTATACATTCGGCCTATTTCTCGTCAGAAGGTATGGTCAGTGACCGTCACAATATTGTTCGATGTAATGAACTTCCCTCCAGATTACGGATCTAAAGAACCGAATAGAGTGTATTGAGAACTACCCTCCCCTTATGGGGCCTAACAACAAAGCCGACCGGTCTGTGGTCAAGTCGGCCGGCACTTGTTTCACGATCAAGCTAACGTACGGCAACTCATCATACGATGGGGAGCAGGCGAAGTGGAATCTTTTTCTCTATGCCGAGGTTATGTCCATAACTGGGGGATTAAGCTCCGGGCTCCCCACTTCCCAGTCATGTTTTTTGGGCTCCATCCATTCCCCCATAAATGATATATTTCAAAGGTTTGTTTTTCACAATCCCATGCATTCTAGAAGTAAAAGCAACATCTCTGTCAAAATTTGATGTTAACATACTTACAAAATAGCATAATATGAATTCCCTTAGGGAGATAGTATTGCCATCCGGAGCATAAAGTACGTTGAGTTCCGAATATCAAGTAACGATGTTGTGAAAACTGAGAGACACCCATACGTCATGTCCAACTTTAGATATGGGCAGGTAGGTTATCACGGGATCGGGTTGGAAAACAAGGACATAAGGAACTTATTTATATAAAAAAAGCAACCCCAGAATTCAATTTCCATTTACATATATTTTGATTGAAAATATTCAATCCAAATTGATTTATAAAAAAACCCATGTCCAACTTTAGATATGGGCAGCCCAAAGGAGACGTTGAAGTCAAGGTTGTGTTTGGAGGAAACGTTATCAAGCCTAAGACTTGGAGCCAGAAGTTCAAGGTTGTGATTGAGAAGGGTTGCTATAGCATGTCCACTGATATCGAGGTGTGTCTGTCTGAATTATTGAATCCGTTACTTTTTCGCAATTATTTATTCATCTTGTGGAAAGGCATTGCTTGGATTTGGTAGATGTGTTGATAAACTGAAAGTCACACTATGACATCGTTTCATGATCCTTCTATAATTATTGTTGAAGTTTCATCTGATCTCCCATTTGATCTGATCTAGGTGTGTCTGAACGAGAACCAGGCTCCCTCCACCGTTGCCTCCCGCACCTCCTCCATCTCCTCCTTCTCCTCTTTCAACGTGATAGACAACTGGCAGACAACCCCAGGTCCTGCTTTGGGTGCGTGGTCCGCAGGGCCCCCCTCTTCCATCCTCCGGAGTCCTACTGCCCCCATTGCTAACAACTGGAACCGGAGAGATAGCTCCCCCTTCCCAGGCTCCCCTCAGGACTCACCCCTCACAGGCAGACGCAAGAGTGAGTGTTTTTACTTTCAGGTGGTTTCTAGAAAACCTTCACCCTGGAAATATGCTCGATGAATCCGAGTTATTCTAAATTCTACGATTGTGCAGTAGGTTTGTTTTTGACATCCTGAGGGCAACCAAGTGACTCAATACTGATACTCTTATTGCGCCCTGTTTATCAATACTCCTCTACTACCCCAGCAAACAGTGGGAACAGCAACCAGATGCTCAACCACTCGTGTTCCTCCCCGGCTAAGATGAACCAACTGCCTCACGGGAGGTCACGTGAAGGTAGACCGCGTGACCATGTCGTGCAGTCGCTCTCATTCCAAGATAGAGGTGCCATGGGACACAGCGCTGATGTCACTCCGACCCATGACCCTAAGAATCCTAGGTTAGATTTGAGTAGCTTTTTTGACACTCTATGTCCTTAAATGTGTTCTTGTCTAAATTTATAAGTTTAAGTCACAATTTCGATTTCAAGCAAACGATTAACTTTTGAAATTTGAACTTCGATATTTGAATCCGTCGATGTACTGGAATTATATGCACTATGCAGCAAGTCAGCAAAAACTTTTTAACTGCAGGTTTACGTCTCCAAGAGGAAGTCTGGAAGTCAGTCTCCACGACATGAATTTGAACAAGAAGGATGCCAACGGCTCGAATGATGGAATTTCATTCGGTAACCTCGATACCAGAGACCTAAACCGGAACTTTGCATCCGCTCAAAACTCGCTAATCGGAGAGAGGGACGACCTCTTCTCGTTCGAAGTAACTGCCCCTTTGTTCGATGACCACGAGGAAAAGACCCCTAAGAAGCGAGGTCGTGGCATCTCCATCTCCTCCACAATCTCAGGCAATAGTATTTGTCCAGCAATCAGACGAACAACGAGTTAAAAACATATCATATTTTTGCATCTCCATTTACAATTATCGAGGTAGAATATTTTCACTCCATCTCAGGCAACTCGTGTCACAGCGTCCTGGAAGTGCCTGGCAAGCCGGGAGAGCGGCTGGTGGAGGGGGAGCCGGAGTTCCGGCTCGGTGTCTCTCCACCCTCCAACGAGGACTCCGTCACCAGTGACTGGTGTGATAAGCCCTGCTGGGGGGTTGCCAGTGACGCTTCCACCGGCTCCCATGGAACTACCCCTCGAACTGATGATGCCAACAGTTCCTCCTCCAAGGGAGAGAGTGATGTGTTTAACTCTCTCACCAAGCAACCCTCCTCCTCGTGTGGGTATCGGATGCCTCAGCCTCCGATGGCTAATAAACCCATCGACTTAGCGAGCGTGGGGAAGCTGAGCTATGCTGACATTTTGAAGGTTCCCACCACTCTGGAGGGAGACAGCAGCAGAAGCAGCACCCTCAAAGCTGAACCCAAGTCAGGGGGAGTAGCACGGAGCAGGAAGAACTCTTCAGGGAGCAACAACTCTACCGGGGGAGGGGGTAAGAGACGAGGGGGGAGGGGCAGGAACAAGGGGGGCAAAAGAGGAGGCGTCTGGAACCCGGACAGAGGCCAGGACAAATCACGGTACTAGACTTCAGAATATTTATGCGAACTCCTCATTACATTGCAGACATTTAAGGGAAATACCTTTCATATTATTATGAACAGAGTAACATATTATAAATTTTGTCCAGATATTCTCGGAACCAGAAACTTCCAGAATCCCTAATATGAAGTTTAAATTTTATTTCAGATCCAGTTATTATATTTAAACCAATGCACCCATACTTTATTCAGCACTTCATCAGATATTTATGATTATGGTAGTTATGCTCCTACTGACAGAAGTAATAATTTAGTTACAATAATTAATCGTGTCTGTGACATGTATGCATGCACTCATATGTCATGTTATTTATGATATTTTCTGGCAATTCAATAATTCAACCAGATCAAATAATAAGCAAATTACTACTAAGTCAGTACATACTACATCAGCATTATGATTAACTCCTATTTAACCGCTTTTAACTTTTTAATTGCACTACTAAATTTATACTTATATCTAAATCATTTGAACGTCCGGTAAAGTTTGCCATATTTGTTTGGGAAGCTTGTGGCTTAGCTGAAACTTTTTTGCCATATGACGTAAGATACCACTTGAACACTATAATGAATAAAAGTTCAGTTTCTCAGTTTGATAGGTTTGTTAGCGTTTGTAGTTTTATGTTCTTTTTTACAAAAAAAAAACTTTATTTTAGATTTAAGATACTGGTTGTGTTGAGTTTTTGTCTTATGTTTATTTCCGTTTTATGTTGGCAACTATCGTTTTAGCTTAAACTGAAAATGCCAGAAGTCAGAATTAACCGAATTATAGAGCTTTTTGATGATTTGTCCTGTATTTGAGTATTTTGATTGAAGTTATAATCATTAATCAATATACCATGGTAAGAGTCAATACAATTAACAAAGTAACAAACCATGAAAAGCAATCTTTATGATACCTCGTGGGGACAAAATTTGGGTGCTATATTTTTAACAAATCATCTTATTGAAGGAGAAAACAGTATTTTAATAAAAGGTTATAATTCACCAGCTGTGAACATGCAAATTGTTTTTATTATTGCATTATATGCAATAATGAATGAATTTTGAGCGGAATTGTTGAGTTATTGATATGATTATTTATTGATTTGCTATTTACAGTTTAAACTACTACATTAGTCAGAAACCTTCTCTGTTGAATGAGAATTACTAAAGTACTAAGCAGTCTGTTACTATATGCTACCGGTGCTGGCATTGAATAAATTCAATATTTGAGTGTAGTGGGTACTTTATTACCAGACTAAGTTTACATTGTGTAGTTAAACATTTTCATCAGTGGGTGGGTCGCCTCATTGAGGAAGAAAATAAGATGGGCTCTACATTTTATTATTATTTTGCTGTGTACTCTTTCGTCATGAAAGTGGGAAATTTGAAATTTTGAAAGTATAATAAGTTTGGGGACTGTTCAAGGTTGAGGAAACTTTAATAATATAATATTAACAAGTATTTTATTTGAAGGTGTAAAAATATGCGTATGATTATTATGAAATATGAATATTATTCAAACATCTTATTCATACCGGGTAATTATATAATATGTTACTGTTTTTTCGAAATTTCGTCAGTTTTATTTCATCGCTAGCTGGTACAGCACCTTAGTACTGTCTTGATTCTGCAAGACTGCCTAAACTAAACAAATCGTTTGTTCCATGTATTCCAATCCTTGAAGCTTCAATATTTAACGATACCATCGTTAATTCGTGATACCGCTGTATGTAGGTGTATTATTCAGTTAAGTTAAGAAGTAGTAATTATTGACTTTCTGTTCCAGTAGAAGTCGTAATGTCATGGGAATTCAGCATTAGAACGTTGATGTCAACACATCATATTAACACTACCACGTGTGCTAGCATATTATTCTTGTCCGCAGTAAGTTGATAAGTGACCATTCTAATGCTTCTCCAAGTTGTGATACCAGGCAGTTGGTATTCATGACGTCATTATCTTGGTCTAGAAAAGTACTTGTTATTGACGTCAAAGTGCGTATTTTTGGCGCACCTTTAATAAATGGAATCAATGGTAGAGTACCCAGAGCAGTATTCAGTGAGCAAATGTACAGAATGAAGGTGCGTAGAGCTGTAATCAGTTCAAGATAATTATCATGCAATCCTCCTTAAAAAGTTAAAACGGTTGAAGTATGCAGTGGTTTTTATAATTTTCTAAAACCCTCTTAGACTCTTTAGTCTTTATCATAACCCATTAAACGAATCCTATACCAGACCATCATTGAATTTTGTTGATTCATCATTTTAAAACCACTCAGTAAAATGAATGACGTCACCCTAAACCTCCAATTACTTTAAATGTGCACCATAGACTTATAAACAAGTCTTATTTCAAGGTGACTTCATGATTCCCAATCTACTGCACCGTGTACAATGTGCAGGGTGAAGATCATGAAGTCACCTTGGAATTAGACATGACTTTATAATCACTATGTCAGATGGTACGTCTAGTGGTGATGTAATTATTAATGGAATGACACCCCTGCCTACCACAATTTGATATAGCCACACCTGGAGATCTATAGTACGTCACAGAATGTTGTGAAATCTGGTGGCGTGCAACTGTTGGATGCTGTCTGCAACAGACACACTGTGTTAACATTAATAAAATAGTTGTACTTTGTAGTATGGTGATGATCATTAATCACTATCGTTCAGTCCGCAGTAGGTAGGTATTGTATAGTTGTATGATAGTTTATTGACATTCTCGATGATAAGCCCGTCCATGTGTAGAGGAGTAGTGGTAGTTCTGCTATGACACGCTCCATCATTAAATCTGTTGATAATAACTAGGTAGGTGTGACATGTACATATAATGAACTCAGTACCCACTTTTACAATTTACAGCCGGTTTAGTTTGTACTCTGTACTTCAGGGATAGTTATACGGCCACACATGGACTCACTTCAGACTATCTAAGCTGCCATTACTCTGCTGATAAGTCTCGGTGTAATCAAGTGCTGACAATACTGATAACGTGTCTCGTAAATTAGCAACCGGTGCTCTCTTATAACACCTCGTGCGGGTGTACAGTCAGCGTGATGTCAACAAGGTGCTACTTTGAGTCGTGATAATGACGTCATTTTCGCTTTCATAATATTCGCCATACGCTTGTATTGACGCCTAATATGGAGCAACAAGCGCCGTGAATCTTGATATATGCATTGAATGTTATGCAGTGCAACTGTGTATACTGATAAGGGCATTTTATGTGTTACATTGGCGTTAGGCATAGTCATTTGCATACTTTTCCTTGGGTAAATTGTTGGTATTTTATACTGTGGTGTATTTGAGCGATGTATTGATATGACCTTTGTTTCAAGCGTAATTCCTGCGTACTCCTGACGAAATATAGAATCGAACTAACGGTATTCCACCACTTCAGTCTTTACGTCTTGGTGATGTTAAGGGATCTGATCGGTATTAGGTACTCCTGTGTGGGCACTCCTGAAGTTTTATATAATCAACTAATCAACATTCTAAACTCCACCATTCCCCGTGTCTAGGTGATGTCGGGTGTTCTGATCCCCACGCTGCGTAGTGCTAACCCCACCCTGTCCAGTGAGACTGTGACTCTGTTCTAAACCCCACCATTCCCCTCTCTAGGTGATGTCAGGTGGTCTGATCCCCACACTACGTAGTGCTAACCCCACCCTGTCCAGTGAGACTGTGACTCTGTTCTAAACCCCACCATTCCCCGTGTCTAGGTGATGTCAGGTGGTCTGATACCCACCCTGCGTAGTGCTAACCCCATGTCCAGTGAGACTGTGACTCTGTTCTAAACCCCACCATTCCCCGTGTCTAGGTGATGTCAGGTGGTCTGATACCCACGCTGCGTAGTGCTAACCCCCCACCCTGTCCAGTGAGACTGTGACTCTGTTCTAAACCCCCACCATTCCCCGTGTCTAGATGATGTCAGGTGGTCTGATCCCCACGCTGCGTAGTGCTGTTCTAAACCCCACCATTCCCCGTGTCTAGGTGATGTCAGGTGGTCTGATCCCCCACTACGTAGTGCTAACCCCACCCTGTCCAGTGAGACTGACTGTTCTAAACTCCACCATTCCCCGTGTCTAGGTGATGTCAGGTGGTCTGATACCCACGTTGCGCAGTGCTAACCCCACTCCTGTCCAGTGAGACTGTGACTCTGTTCTAAACCCCACCATTCCCTCAGGTGATGTCAGGTGTTCTGATCCCACGCTGCGTGCTAACCCCACCCTGTCCAGTGAGACTGTGACTGTTCTAAACCCCACCATTCCCCGTGTCTAGGTGATGTCAGGTCTGGTGATGCTAACCCCACCCCCTGTGTGAGACTGACCCTTGTTCCCACCTGTCCCCCACCCTGTCAGTGCCTGTTCCCCCACCATTCCCCGTGTCTGGGTGATGTCAGACTCTGTTCTAAACCCCACCATTCCCCTCTGGTGATGTCAGGTGGTCTACGTGGTGCTAACCCCACCCTGTCCAGTGAGACTGTGACTCTGTTCTAAACCCACCATTCCCCTGTCTAGATGTCCTGATACCCACGCTGCGTAGTGCTAACCCCACCCTGTCCAGTGAGACTGTGACTCTGTTCTAAACCCCACATTCCCCTCTCTAGGTGATGTCGGGTGGTCTGATACCCACGCTGCGTAGTGCTAACCCCACCCTGTCCAGTGAGACTGTGACTCTGTTCTAAACCCCACCATTCCCCGTGTCTAGGTGATGTCAGGTGGTCTGATCCCCACGCTGCGTAGTGCTAACCCCACCCTGTCCAGTGAGACTGTGACTCTGTTCTAAACCCCACCATTCCCCGTATCTAGGAGATGTCGGGTAGTCTGATACCCACGCTGCGTAGTGCTAACCCCAACCACCATTCCCGTGTCTAGGTGATGTCGGGTGGTCTGATACCCACGTTCGTGAACCTAACCCCACCCTGTCCCTGTGACTCTGTTCTAAACCCTGTCTAGGTGATGTCGGGTATCTGATACCCACGCTGCGTAGTGCTAACCCCACCCTGTCCAGTGAGACTGTGACTCTGTTCTAAACCCCACCATTCCCCGTGTCTAGGTGATGTCTGGTGGTCTGATATCCACACTCCGTAGCTCTAATCCCACCCTGCCCAGTGAGACTGTGACTCTGTTCTAAACCCCACCATTCCCCGTGTCTAGGTGATGTCAGGTGGTCTGATACCCACGTTGCGCAGTGCTAACCCCACTCTGTCCAGTGACACTGTGACTCTGTTCTAAACCCCACATTCCCCGTGTCTAGGTGATGTCAGGTGGTCTGATACCCACGCTGCCAGTGAGACTGTGTCTGTTCTAAACCCCACCATTCCCCGTGCTAACCCCACCTGTCCAGTGAGACTGTGACTCTGTTCTAAACCCCACATTCCCCGTGTCTAGGTGATGTCAGGTGGTCTGATACCCACGTGCTAACCCCACCCTGTCCGAGTGAGACTGTGACTCTGTTCTAAACCCCACCATTCCCGTCCAGTGAAACTGTGACTCTGTTCTAAACCCCACCATTCCCCGTGTCTAGGTGATGTCAGGTGGTCTGATCCCCACACTACGTAGTGCTAACCCCACCCTGTCCAGTGAGACTGTGACTCTGTTCTAAACCCCACCATTCCCCTCTCTAGGTGATGTCAGGTGGTCTGATACCCACGCTGCGTAGTGCTAACCCCACCCTGTCCAGTGAGACTGTGACCCTGTTCTAAACCCCACCATTCCCCTCTCTAGGTGATGTCAGGTGGTCTGATACCCACGCTGCGTAGTGCTAACCCCACCCTGTCCAGTGAGACTGTGACTCTGTTCTAAACCCCACCATTCCCCGTGTCTAGGTGATGTCAGGTGGTCTGATACCCACGCTGCGTAGTGCTAACCCCACCCTGTCCAGTGAGACTGTGACTCTGTTCTAAACCCCACCATTCCCCGTGTCTAGGTGATGTCAGGTGGTCTGATACCCACGCTGCGTAGTGCTAACCCCACCCTGTCCAGTGAGACTGTGACCCTGTTCTAAACCCCACTATTCCCCGTGTCTAGGTGATGTCAGGTGGTCTGATACCCACGCTGCGTAGTGCTAACCCCACCCTGTCCAGTGAGACTGTGACCCTGTTCTAAACCCCACTATTCCCCGTGTCTAGGTGATGTCAGGTGGTCTGATCCCCACACTCCGTAGCTCTAATCCCACCCTGCCCAGTGAGACTGTGACTCTGTTCTAAACGCCACCATTCCCCGTGTCTAGGTGATGTCAGGTGGTCTGATACCCACGCTGCGTAGTGCTAACCCCACCCTGTCCAGTGAGACTGTGACTCTGTTCTAAACCCCACATTCCCCGTGTCTAGGAGATGTCAGGTGGTCTGATACCCACGCTGCGTAGTGCTAACCCCACCCTGTCCAGTGAGACTGTGACTCTGTTCTAAACCCCACCATTCCCCGTGTCTAGGTGATGTCAGGTGGTCTGATCCCCACGTTACGCAGTGCTAACCCCACCCTGTCCAGTGAGACTGTGACTCTGTTCTAAACCCCACCATTCCCCGTGTCTAGGTGATGTCAGGTGGTCTGATACCCACGCTGCGTAGTGCTAACCCCACCCTGTCCAGTGAGACTGTGACTCTGTTCTAAACCCCACCATTCCCCGTGTCTAGGTGATGTCAGGTGGTCTGATACCCACGCTGCGTAGTGCTAACCCCACCCTGTCCAGTGAGACTGTGACCCTGTTCTAAACCCCACCATTCCCCCTCTCTAGGTGATGTCAGGTGGTCTGATACCCACGTTGCGCAGTGCTAACCCCACTCTGTCCAGTGACACTGTGACTCTGTGTTTTGAGGATGTCTGTGGCTGCTCCACCACCGACAACAAGACCACCTCGATGTTCGCTGAGGTGGGCAAGGTGGAGGGCGTGTTGAGGAACTTGGGCGTGGTGGTGGAGGGGAGTGTGTTGGAGGCGTGCCAAGTTGGGGACCTGCTCTACACGCCAGCTCTTGTTTCTTTGTTACAGGTCAGTTGGAGACTACAGGGTTTGCACTGTCTGTTAAAAATGGTTATTGATCGTGCTTTTGTTGTTTTTACTGTCCAATAAAACTTAACATTATCTTTAAGTTACACATATCATAAACAGGCAGGAGTTGCTGATGCCGGTAAGAGGGTGTTTGCTCTTATTATTGTGGATGTTCAGAACGACTTCATATCAGGAAGCCTTGCTGTCAACGAAGGTAGGTCAGTCTGTGATCACAAAATCACATATAATATGACACACGCATTCTATTATTCAATACCTAATTCAGTGTCTATTTGTCTCATATGCACTCGTAATTCGTATACCTTTTTAATTTGTGAGAAAACTCAATGGAGGGATAACAAAATGGTCCCAACACTTCACAGTTTCATGCTCTTCCCTCCCCCCTTCCTTCCTCCCCAGGAGCAATGGTAGTCCCCGTTATCAACACCCTCCTGCCCCACTTTACCCACGTGTACAAGACGGCTGACTGGCACCCAGCCAACCACATCTCCTTCCACCCCAACGTAGCAAGTGGTCTGTACCCCACCTCTCCCCGGTCTAAGATCGAGGGTAAGGGTGCTAAGATGTTCGAGACGGTGGTGGTCCAAGGGCCTCCGGAGCTGAATCAGACGCTGTGGCCGATACATTGCGTGCAGGGGAGTGAGGGGGCTAAGTTTCATAAACAGCTGAAGGAAGTTAACAATGAGACGAGGATTGATAAGGGTAGGACTAATCAGATTTCTGTTCAAGTTTAGAAGTTTCGTTAGTTCCCCCAACTTTTGTCTGAAGTGTCATTTTCCTTAGAGTTACATGCACCATTCAGCTATTTTCAACTCATATCTACCAGCCCTACGTTTAAGTTAATACCCCTGAACCCCCAGGTATGAACCCCTAAACCCTCAGGAGTCAGGTTGCATGTATTAACCCCTGAACCCCCAGGTATGAAACCCTGAACACCCAGGTATGAACCCCTGAACCCTCAGGTATGAACCCCTTTACCCCCAGGTATGAACCCCCAAGTGGACAGCTACAGCGCGTTCTGGGATAACGGAGACACTTCCCACACGCCTCTCTACTCGCTGCTGGTAAAACAGGGCGTTACTGACGTGGTGGTGTGTGGTTTGGCTACTGATTACTGTGTCGGATTCACTGCTCTGGATGCAGCCAGACACGGCTTTAGGACGCTCTTAGTGGAGGACGCTATTAGAGGTGAGATAACAGTCGGATACTGTTATCATATCTTACGATCCGATACCTTCAGCCGACACTGCAACACCTGGCAATCGATACCAGCGTCTTGCATTATTCTCAATCTGGTGATATCGCCGCTTAACTTGCTTTGCTGACATACTCAAAACCTCAAAAGATCTCTCACCAGTTCCTTCATTATTCTGTTGAAATAGTCAAATATAGGCTGCCACCCATACAAATGTCAAATTAAACCACTGAATACAACTTATTTACGACCCTTACTGATCATTGCTCTTCAGGTGTAGCTGAAGCGACGATTAAACCAATGTTGGCACGATGCCAAGCAGCTGGAGTTGAGTTCGTCTCCTCCAAAGACATTCCTGGCATTGTCAAATCAGGAGGAGAGACTGAACCTGCCAAGTTGAGTAATGAAACAGAGGCCCGGATACTGAGAGTAATGAAGTACTTCTCAGCTAACAACAGAACTCAGTGATTGAGGGAGGATTATTATAGTGATTGGAAATGTACTGAGTAAAATACTTAGGTATAAATAGTCTATGTGATTTCAGAATTCAGAGGGATTCAGATTTAATTGATAAATTAGCAAACTCTTTCTGTGGCATCAGTATTACTTTAGGTGTCTTAAACCTTGCCCTTTATGTTTCAAGATGATGAGATTAATTACTTGTTTTTGTTCCAGATTAACTAAGTGAAAATTGATTAATTCAATAGTCAAATCTTTAAATGATTTTGTTTTTCATTTCAGAAGGTCGATTTAGTTTACGTTGTTATCAATAAGTATTATAAATTTCTAACGATACCAATTTATTTTTTGGTGAGTGACGGTTTTTTCGTCTTAAATCTTAATTTCCCTGTTCCTTTGAAAACATAACTGAAATATCGCATAATCATAATTGTTCATGAGCTGCATAATAGAATGAATAATTTTCTTTATTCTCTTCTTAGCTCAGCGAAGTGAAACGAACTTTTTCTGAAATTAGTAACAAGTTCGTTTCACTTCGCTGAGCTAATAAAAGAATAAAGAAAATTATTCATTCCTTTGAAAACATTTTCCAGAAAATAAGTAATCGTGGTTTATGATTTATCCAGATGATTTGGGATTCAGTGATTTAGTCCTTTATACAAACTTTCTCTTGTTGATTTTAGACTTTCAGTAGATTAACCTTAAAATTTGAAATTTTAATTGGTGCCTACAGCAATTAGTAAATCTCTGCACTTTACAACTAAACGTATTTTCTTCAATTTCTCAAACAGCCGCTCTCATGAACTTGATAAAAGTGAAAATATAAAATATCATAATTATGCAGGTGGTTTGCAGGCACTTGGCTGTTAGCCAACTGTTTCTGATGACGTAATCTGACCTTGTGTCACATTATCAACACATCATTATGATGACAGTTCCCTGACACAAGTGCCTACACAGTTTAATACACTTAAACATAACCACTACACACCAATCAACATGTTGTGCAGTAATAAAGTAATAACAACTGAGAGCCATGTGTGTGTCTTATTTAGTCTAGTATATGTTGTATTTGGTGATGTTGTACGGGTTTCTAGAGGTCGGGAGAGGGAATTTTGCACTTCTTATATTACAGAGATTGCCTTCCGTTTGTATATTTTGCAGTTTTTGTACGGTGTACTGTGTGCAACATGTGCAATGTATATTATGCCACTTGTGTACAGAACCGGTCTTTGCGTGCCTTCAAATAATTTTTATTACAGTAGAATATGAATATTATGTTTACGTGTATCCTTATAATATTATGTTTCAGACGACTTTTTAAACGATTGACTTGAAGTGCGTTTCATTGAACTTCTAAATTTGCTATCGTCTTGAGGGCTGAATAAAACCGATGATATTTAAAAAAAACCGATGATTTGAACAAAGCCCTAAACTGTGACTTAGAATTTGGGCTGTGTTGCGTATTTTTACGCTCTACGCTTCGATGTGCCTATTAATTATCAATTGATCAAATATTTGGTCAATGAAAATGTGAATGTAGGTATCGCATTATCGCAGTAATGTTCTCAACTTCTCAAACATCTAACAATATACAATGTACAGCAGCTCTATGAATGCAACACCTTATCACTCTGACTCTTGGTTGATGGAGCCCTCCTTCACTAGCTGACTGACATCTTCTTACTACATACCTACCTGGATACACCGACTTCAGCTTAAATCTCTTTCGAGACCTCTGGTGCATTGAAAGCAGGAACAAAACCTTCTGATCTCGCATCATCTGTTACTGATTCCCTCAAATTCTCTGAATATACTAGTAACCTCTATTTGCCTTCTTTTCCCCTTCCCTCTCATTCTCTACTTGTAACCACCCTGGATAGTCCTCTCTCCTCCTACTCCTCTGGATCACTTAGAATCACTTGGATAATCTGCATCCAATAAATCACTTGGGTCACCTGGATCACTTGGATCACCTGGATCACTTGGATCGCGTGGATCAGCACCATGGAGTGGGAGGACATAGCTCTCCGGCTCCTCGATAAGAAGCTCTTCCTCTCGGCTCTTGAGTTGTACTACGAGCTCCTCGAGCACAACTGCGAGATCAGCTCCCTTAGGGACTTCTTCAGCAACCCCGGCAACTTCGAGACCTTCTACAATATTCGTGAGTGTGTTTTTGGGCTTCACCCCCGTCCCCCATCCCCTTTTTAGGAGCCTCAAATGGATTTAGAGTTATTGCTTTGTAGTTATTCTCATTCAATACTTTATTAAACCCTACACCCCACAGCTCAGGCAAGAATAATGTCTCCGAAGCCTGAGAGAATTGTTCTTAAAACAGGTTCTATGAAATTGTATCAGTAAAACTGTCGTGAACCAAATAATAGAGTAAACTAGGTAATCAAAACTCATTTGATAATAATTCTAGATGATTTATCTGTAATCTGTGAACCACTATTATGTATTTACGATTTAGTGTTGATGCAATTTAGTGTCTCGAATCTCAATAATTAAGTTACATGTTTGTCAATTTTCTAGATGATCAAGGTCATAATCTCATGCTGGTTCCATGAAATTTCTATAGCCTCACGTGTTGTGGAACTTTCTTACAGAATGAGGACCATTACTCAACTTGATAACACTTTTACTTGTATATTTTCACAGAGGCATGAAGATTTTCTCGTTAAATAATTATATCAGAGCATCAGTTGTGCTCCTTGCATGCGTATCATCAATTTAAAAGAATAAAAAATAAAAAAGGATTTGTTACCCCATTAACGCTTTAATTAAGTTATAAGTCTCAACCCTCACTCAATACTCAACATTCCCAAATCCCTGTCTGATCTTCCTGATCCCCACTCTGACAGCCCCCTCCATTTCCAGCCAGATCCACGTCCCTCCAGACGTTCGACTCGCTGGACCTGGTGTCCCGGTACTCTGACGATGACCCGGTCAATGTGGCTGATGAACGGGTCACGGTCCTGGAGTTCGAGTTGAGGAAAGCCCAGGAAACCATCAACGCTCTCAGGGGGACCATTACTACCAGCGCAGGTGAGGGAAACATAGACAACAACTGGTTTGAACTTGATTTATTATTGATTATATTGATCTAAAACTCGAAAACTGAAATTTTTGCAAAAAAAATAAACAAACAGCTGAACAAGGTTTAAAAACTAATTGTCTTTCTGTATAAAGGTCGGTATAATCGTGATAAATATCATTAGAAAGTTCGAAATAAACCAAACATTAAAGCATAGTCTCCATTGTAATATTTTATCAACATCACTCTAGATTTGTCTCTGCATAAAATATCCCATCCTCTGCATCATCTCGGTGATAGGCTCCATTCCATTACGCGGCATTGTTTTACCTATTTTTCTAAACCTTCAGCCCCCGAGCACAAGGAACGGAGTTCCTCGCAAGCTGAGCAGCAGGGACCCATCCTCCCGTACGAAAAGCGATGCCTGAACTTCCTCATTGCGGAGTACCTTCTAGAAAACAACTACAAACTCTCAGGTACTAATAGGTACCTGCTAGAAAACAACTACAAACTCTCAGGTACCAATAGGTACCTGCTAGAAAACAAGTACAAACTCTCAGGTACCCATAGGTACCTGCTCGGGAACAACTACAAGCTCTCAGGTTACCAATAGGTACCTGCTAGAAAACAACAACAAACTCTCAGGTACCCAATAGGTACTTGCCCGGGAACAACTACAAGCTCTCAGGAACCCAAAAGGTACCGTCACAGAAGGTACTGTTAAGAATAGGTTCGGTTTTGTCTTTTAGAATCTATGCCGTTAGAATAGGTGCTGTTTACAGTAGAGCAGTTGATACAGTTTTCTGGATGAACCTATTATCCTACTTCTTCGATGCGTTGTCTGCACTGTCCTGATCGTTGGTCAGCGTAACCATTTCAATCACATCAACATCTTGTCTGTGGTTGCCATTGTTCCCAGGAATAACGTAAGACGGTGTCAGGAATCTGTCGTTAGCTCTGCGAATATCCCCTGATATTACTCTTACTTGCTGAGCAGGTACCTGAATCCTTCTGCTTCGTGACTTGAAGTAGACCCTGACAACACGCACTATCAAACCAACACTTAGAACAATACCCAAGCCCACAGCAATGGCTAGCAAGGATACAACAGATTTCTTCTCCTCGCAATCGTGTTCTGATGGTTTAGTGGGGTCCTGGTGCTTCTCCTCTTGTCTAGCATTATCTGGTGGTTTAGTGGGGTCCTGGTGCTTCTCCTCTTGTCTAGCATTATCTGATGGTTTAGTGGGGTCCTGGTGACCCTCTTCACCATTACTGTCATCTGGGAGTTTATCGGTGTCATTATAGACCTTGGTTCCATTTGAAGCACAGGAATACTCTGCCGTTGGCTCACAGAAAACGTCGCAAAGCCCGCCGTAATAGCCGGTTTCACACCACTCACAGTCGGCGCCTGCCCACCCTGGGTCACATATCCTGTACCCTGTCACAGTATCGCAAGTGTAGCGGGGTGGTTGTGCTTTACAGTAGCGGCATACCTCCGAATAGTAATGCTCCTCGCAAGAGTTACAACCTGTAATATTAGTACTCATATTAGTAAAACCATCGGTTAATCCTGAAGAACATTAATCATTGGTTAGTCATTCATCAGCTAAATATACAATATAATGGTGAGCTAAAGTATAGAATATAAAATGTCAGTATCAATAGAAATATCACACAACCTATCCCGTGGAAACCGCGATCACACATCAATTTAACCAGGCAGCTGAGCTGGTAGTTGTTTTCGTTTATGATATCCACGGCAGTGTACTCCAAGAGATTTAATGTAGGTTCCATGGTGTTGAATTGAATGCTCAGATCACTAACACCAATCTCATCCACTTTTCCCAGCTGCTTATAATCAACCGTAATGTTGAATGATATTTCCGTGGCTGCTGTAGCGTTTGGTTCTAGATATAGCAGAAACCTATCCCTACTTCCTTGTTACATTGGCGCCCCATAGATTGAGAATTATGCGTGGAAACGATACCTCATCATCGGGTGTAACCAAACCACGAATACTCCAACGTACATGGTCCAATGCAGTGTCAGCGTTGTTTATTCTTATGTTTTTAATCTCAAATTGGAGTTCGCAGTCATAACATTGACGTTGAAGACTTTCGTTGAGAAAAATGAATTTCCGAAATTCGACGGATGCTGTTCCGCGGAACTGGCTTGATGTTACCTGAAACTCACCACATTTTAATTATTTCATCAAGTTTTATACCTCATTACATTAAATTAAGTTTACATTTAAATTAAGACCCAAGACCTCAAAAGGGGCCTAATTTCATAATTTCATGTAGTTTGATGAAATATGAACACATTTTTTGTAGGCTTCATTTCCAGTTTTAGGTTGTTTATTATATCTACGCAATTGGAATTTGGATATATTTTTAGGCGTCAAAATTCGACATATCATACATATTTTATACCTACAAAATACTTTGAGAGTTTGAGAAACCATTGGAAAAAATAGAAAGCAAATTTGAATTCCTTGATTATATCCTTGATTAAATCATAATTCAAAATAAGAATATTGAATATCGTCAAAGTATCAAAGATAACTACCATGATATATGAATAAAGCAGAAGCAATATCATCTTGATTCCATGCTCTGTCTCTGCAGATAATAGACGGCTTGATTATTTAACCTCCTACTCACCATGATTACTTAATCAGCAATAGGTACCTAGTACCTACTTACAACTTTATCACAAAATGTCATGCTGACGTCTGACAGCATGAATAAAATGTTTTACCTAGAATATAAAGGATAATCATATGATAAACTGATATAAGCGTCGTAGCTATAGCTCTAAAAGTCATCGTAGACAACACGAGGAATGAGAGAATAAGCGCGGGATTGAATGGCAGAAGAATGGCAGTCTTTAACAAGACTGTCAAATTCATTACTTTAACTTACCTGAAGTAGTAAATTCGCACACTCTAGCTAACATGACTGGCGACCTTCCTGAGTTGTTTCGAGATGTTTTATTACCAACGGAACACGTGATACACTGTTACAGGCGGTAATCACACTATTTAATTGATTAAGTAATAAGTGACTTTAGGTACTTTGGTACCAAAACAGCTTGTTACTGTACCCTTTAACAGGCATAGTACAGGCATAGTACAAGTATATTGCTAAAAGTACACCACTTATTGCAGGCATACCACTTGTTACAAATATACTACTTATTGCAGGCATACCACTTGTTATGTAATAACACTACTTATTGCAGGTATAACGCTTGCGGAGGAAGCTGGAGATGAGCAGGACGTGGAGGACTGGGAGGACGTGGGTCTGAACTGTCCCCGTCCCCCGTCCCTTTTAGCCGTGTACAGAACGAGTGATCACCATCAGGTGAGATGTGAACTGTTGATATACTGTCACATAATTGCGCGTTGTTCATAGGAATTACTTAACTTCCTTCACTGCTTCACTTCTCAGTGTGAGTCCAGGGTAAGGTTTTTCTTTTGAAGACGGTGCAGACCCAACCTAGGATGCTGGATTTTTCTTACTCCATCATAAGTTGAAAAAAGTCTCCAGTTTTTGTCTTTTCTGACAAAACTGAGAATCATGAAAAAATTTCAAAAGCGCAGGCAAGGATGCCAGCATCTCCAGCGCCCCCAAAAGAAAAACGCCCCCAAAACGAAAAACCCAAAAGAAAAAAAGGGGCGAAGCTCTGAAAAACTAGAAAGCTAGAACGAAGGGTCGAAATGAAAAAGTTTAACATTTTTCTTGTTTCTGGGCCTCTGGGGACAGCGCCTGAAGAGGTGAACACTGGAAATGTACAAAGATTAACACATTAATAACTCATCAGATAGAGTCCCTGGAATAAGAAGTGCAGTTAATAAAGCTGGAGGAAGAATTGTTCCGAAATGACGGATTTCAAACAGATGAACGCGTACATATCGCAGATTCTTTTCAAACTCAAGAAACTCCTCTCAGAGTACGAGGAAAACAAGAAAACAGACAGCCCTACTAACGTGAGCTTTGCTTACATTGTCAATTAGGTTGCAGTTAAAGTTGAGAAAAGGAATTGTACAGAAAGGAGTTGCATTTCAAACACCGAATACAGGACAGTGCTCTTGAATAAAGAACAGTTCATGTTGATTCCATCACAGGAAAGTACAGCTGAAGGTGGGAACACTAAGAATTCTGGGTCTGAAGACAATGTCATAGTGTTCCTGGACCGAGGCACTGTCAGAACGGTCGATGAGAGGAACAGGCGCCAGATGTCTGACTGGTGAGTATCTTAAAGATAACAATATTCTTCTTCCCTAAATTTAATGCAACTTATTGTTAATTTAGTACAGTTAGTAGCTATCAAAACATTTTCGTAATTCAGATGATTTTGTAATGTAAAATGCAGAAAATCAGGATATATCTTTGTCAGAAGTGCTAAATTTCGAAAATTACTCAATACTTCACTAGTAAATTTAACGTTTTTACCACTTCGCAGTTCGGTGATAACGCAAGACAGCACTGATAAAGACATTGGCTCTGCTGTCGGCAGTATGAACTCCTACTCAACCAATGACGAGAGCATCAAGGTACTCGAGTGATCAGTGTTTACATAGCTGCTGAACTACCCTCTGTTGGGGATGGGGGTGCCCTCTCATGCCCTCTGCCCCTCTTTTTTTACTCCGTTTTCACACGTCATTGCAAATTTCATGTGACCAATAACCGATCATTGTTACTTATCATTTTATTAATTGACTTTTCGAGGTCTTGGCAGCTTTTACTCAGTTCAAAAACTTGCATACGTGCTACTATTTCTCAGAATGAGATGAATGAAATAAGAAGATCAATAAGCTTTTTAAGGACGTTTCTCTTCAGCGTCACGAGGTAGAGAGAAGTCTAGCGGACGCTACTCGGGAGTCCCCCATCCCAGGAAGTCACCTCGTCCCCACCCCTCAAACCACAAACACTGCTGAACACGAGGCTGCAGCCAGCAGTGGAGAAGGCAGCATCATGTCCGCTTCAGAGGACGAGCAGCAGGGAGAGGAGGAGGAGGAGGGAATCACGAGTAATGCCGAGCACAACACGAGTGGGGGGAAGGAGATGGGGAACAGAGAGGAATGTGCTGAGAATGTTAGGGAAAGTGGTGGGAATGATGAGTCAGATAGAGTGGAGTGTGATGGTGTTATTGGGGATGAGGAGGAGGAGGCACAGGATGACCTGCTCAAAGAGGAAACTATTGTTTGCCAGTCTCCAGCCAGCACTGGTAAGTTGTTGCTTGTTGAACTCATTTACTTGGAATGTACTTGGAATTTGAGTTATATCAATGAATAATGAATCTGGATGATTGCAGTATTCTTAACTTCTTAATTTTCAGAACACGAATTGAACGATTCAGATAAGCTCCTAGATGTTTGTACTGAAGATGTGACCTTGGAAGTTAGCCAAAACATTCCTACTGACCCTGATCATGAACTGCTGCCACCTGAAAGGGGTGGTGATGGAAATGATGCTGCCATGGAACCTGACGATGAAGTTGATGATGTCATTGATGACATCAACTCTTCATCAGACCTCGTCTCGCCTTTCTTCGTGACCTGTCTGAGACGTATCGTGGAGGGCAGTGTCCAGTGCCGACTAAGTCAAGAAATATCGCACATCTCAGATAATCCTATCCTAGTGATGGGACGGTGTCTGCCTCATATCATGCCACATGTACTCCTCAATAAACGCGAGGTGAGTCCCTTCCTGCCATAAACCAATCAATATCAAGCATTGAGATTCACATCGATCCCCGAACAATATCCAATACCAATACTCCATAAAACCCCTCCACTACTCCCTCTCGTCCTCTTAACACACTCCCTGCTCCTTTAACCTTTTAATTCCCACTCCATTCCCCCCATTATCTCCTCACTCCCTTCCTTACAGGAGCTGCTCCCTGTTATTTTGTGTCTGGCAGTACAGCACCCTGACTCCTCTCAGCGAGACAGCTTACTGCACCTTCTTTTCAATCTTGTCAAGAAACCAGACTTCGAGCAGAGGTAGGTAAAATCATGGACTTCTAGCAAGTTCCCTTCAGATGGAATATGCTTAGTACTATTCCTGATACCATTCGTGGAAGAACTTGTTTTCTTTTATTGAACGTAACATAGCACTAAACTGGACTATAGATCTTGTCATTTGTCAAACTATAGAACTTGTCAAGTTGTCATTTCCTAGCCGTTCCAGGCCATATTTGGGTTTTTGGTGAGCTGATCATATAACTCACTAACTCACTAACTGCGTGAAATCATTTCAAATGTCCGCGATGACAGGAGAAATATTACAGACAAATTATCCGGGCTGGCTGTGAAGCATTTGCTAAGAATGTGGACAGAAGAAGGCTAGAGGAAGAGTTGCTGCCTCAATGCTGGGAACAAGTCAGTAAAAGATTCGAGAATTTTAAGAGTAAAGAATTGGAATTATTTTTTAATTTTGATTGATTCGTTATAACGATCTCCTACTCAAGTTAAAGATTGAGATATGATGAAATACATTTTGATATTTTATAACTGAAATAAAATTCATGCAAGTAATCACTGAACAAAATCCCTCCATCTCATATTATGTTGTGAACACTACAATTTGAGGCCGACACCACCAAACTGTTCGTGAAGTTCTTGGTAAAACTGCTACTACTCGTGGACCTTGTGTTGAAAATGTCACTAGATTCCGCCACTAAACGAGTTTCTGAGACACTCCTGGGAATACCCTCTCCACCTCCTCCTGTCTCTGAGACCGCCCTGAAAACTCCGGGCGAGGAGGATCTCACCAAGTACCGGGCTTGTAGATTAGGGGCGCTCCTACTAACCTTCATCCCGGCCACCTTCTCCGGGATCCCGAGCATCCCACTCCGCTTCCTCCGCTGCAAGTTCATCAGCTCTACCACCCCGTGCCCACCCGTCTTGAGATGGGTGGTCGTCATGGTAACGTGGGTGGTGGCGTCATTGGACGCCGCGTGGGACGACACTGCGGCTGGGGATTCCTTGGCATATCGCCAGAGAGTCGCCACGTTGTAGGAGAAGAGTCGGAGGTGTCGGTTACGGGTGTAGAGGATGACCATGTCAGCAGCAGCATTCAGCGGGATAACGTGCACGCAGATAAACTCGTTAGCGAACTTGTAGACCAGATCAGCGACCTTGTTGGTCATGGTCATGTGAATGATCCTGACCCCCGATAGCATCTCCGCAAAGTGGATAGTGTAGTAGATACAGAAGGGTGCGTTCAGCAGCACGTACACCGTCGCTAGGATGATCATAGTCCGACTAGCGCTCTCTTTCGAGTTGCTCGGACACGAAATGGGGCTCCCAGACCTGACCCTCAGCTTAGAAACCGCCACGACCGAAGAGACGATCATCACGGCGACGGGCAGGTCGTACTGCCCCACCACGATGAATCCCGTCATGGCAACGTAGCCGGAGGAGCCGTAGGGGACTATTTCTGCCAGGTTGAAGCTGCAGCTTGCTGTGTGGTAGGCGTAGTGGCGGAACTCAACGCCTGTCATCAGGGGGAGGAGAGAGTGCGCTATGCAGATCTGGGGAGGGAGAAGGGTTAGAATGCGAAAACTGACTGTAGAAGGCTTCATTAGTTGACTGATGTACATTGTACATTTAATATAATCGTATTCAATCTTAGATTACCCACTACTGTGATACGAAAATGAACACTGGATATTTACCGGGCAGAGGAATAAATATCTAAGTATCTACTCGCAATCTAGCATACCCTGTTCTGGAATAAACTCATTGAGTCAATGTTATCCTAGTCACACTTACCGCCGTGTAGAGTCCAATGACCATAAGGACCTTGTGTAGCTTGATCGTCAGCAGTGGGAAGCACAGAGTAAGTGTCCTGGTCACACTGAACACCACCAGGACAAACACTGCCAGTCTGTCCACTACGAACCACAGCACAGCCCACAGTGTGCACAGTGCCTTGTACTTGTACAGCATGGGAGAGTTGTTGGTGACCCCGGACAGTCCCAGACCCAGACTCAGCAGACAGATCAGAGCGTCCACCAGACACACCAGGCCGTAGAGATAGGTGCTGAGTCGACGCCGGGCGTGGGACCAGTAGTAGAACAAGGCGAGGGAGTTCCCTGGGGTGCCGACCACGAAACAGAGCAGGGAGAGGGCGCCCAGGAAGACATTGTAGGGGAGCATCTCACTCGCTCGGATCCAGCCCTCAACCAGCCACGGGTCTGAAGGAGGAGGATGGGGTTGTTATTGTGAAACGGGGTGTTGAATGCAGCTGATGTGATGCAACTATTCAGCTATTAGTTATTTTTAAACTCGTCCGATCTCGCGGTATCGGAGTGGGCGAATTACGTTTGAATACTAAAGTTAATACATTTTCATTAATTACCAAATTCTTCTATCATCATCTAATTGTTGCATTACCTGCTTGATTGACGGTCGATGTTGTCCCTTCAAAAGGCCACTGGGATGTAGTACCATTTTCCAGCTGCATTTTCCACTAACGAATATTATGTAATGATAAGCTTTATTGTTTTTAGGTCAAAGGTAATAGTGCATTCTAGTAGATTTCTCATTGAAACTAAGTTGCAGCACTGGTTACCAAGACACTGGGGTTTTTAAGGAGCTTAATGTACTTTTGTCAAGGCACACAGCGAAAAATGTAATGATATTCAATTATGCCTTACACAGGGAAAAGCTGAAGTTGCTCCAATACAAGTGAGTCGATAACAGAGCAAAATATAACGTAAGGCAAAAGCAAGGTACAGAAGTGAAATTCGTGTCAAACTCGAACAAGCGGATATGTGTGAATTTTATCAAGTTGATTATTTCTGTTACTTGGAAATTGTTCGTGATGCATACATCCCTATTCTTGCGTCATAACATCATGAAAATGTTATAAACCAGGAGAGGCACGTAGATTCTCTCCACTCCTCCAAGGACGAATCACAACAATTACTCTCTTATCTAATAAAGTTACAATCGTGGCAATATTCCGTTTTGACATAATTATTATGGATCTATGGAAACCACTTACGAGGTGTCGTCGAAACAGCTCAAGGTAATCAAGGTATCGCAAAGGCAAAGTAATTTGCATTAACAACTGATAGGTTAGGAACCTGAGTATGCACTATGCAACCGTGGCAATATCAGATGGAGCCATGATAATTAAACTTCATAAATATTTTATATTATTGTCATAAAATGAACCCCATTAATGCAACTTATCCTGACGAAATCATACACTGAGGTCTGACTATAAAACCATGACAGACGCAATAGACTCATAAGATACAAACCAAATTATTAACAACTAGCACCGCAACTTCCTGCCTTGGTATGACGATTGACGAATAGATAGCTGCTTGATGCTGCCCACGGCGATAGTTTACTGTCCCATCATTGCACTGACATTGATATATTGATATTTTAGTGTCAGAAATCGGTGGATTACAGTTCGCCACGCCAACTTATATGGTAAATGATTGCATCCGGTCAGTGGCAGCGGTATAATTTGCTGGTTCCAGAGTAATCGGAGGCTGTAGTTCGTACGGGTGTCTGGGGACCCGCAGGACCTCCATTATCAGCCAGATAACCACACTTTTAATCATCATGTCAGGTGAACATTTCATAAACGATCTATAAACGCATTAAACCGACTCCAAGAGATTAACCGTCTGATTAAAGTTGGTGCTACTGTCATTTTGTGAAGTTGACAAGACATCGCCCTGCCCTTAGGCCTTATTACATTATTTGGAAAACCAGAAAGCAGAAAAACGGTAACTTTTGGAGGAAAGAGAGGATTATCAATCCTTATATCTTTTACGTAAACAGCAAGATTATTCTGTGAGCTCCATCATTTTATTATTGATATCATATTAATAATGAATTCCGTAATGAGAAGGTCAAATAACGCTTCAGAAAAGCAAATCATTGCGTGATGCAAAAAGAGATCTCATTAAACCCTACCGTGACATTGCAAATGAAAGGAGGTGTCGCCTTCCCCAGGACACAAAAGTAATGGCTTCAATATTAATAAAACTGAGCTTCTCTTCGCAGCCAATATTGATTAATGGTGTACAGTTCTAAGAAGGTCATTGAAGGTTTAAAGCTCTATTTCCACCAATCGGCACTGTGAAGATAAGAGATGTGCGCGGCATAAAGACAATATTATTGTCAAAATCTCAAACAAGAGTATTCTTTCACACATTGATAATATTTTACGTTTGAATTTCGCTGCGGAGTATTTGTGCCTTAAGGTTCTAAGGCATGGTAAAATCTACCGTCTTTTTTAATCAAGCGATTGCTCAGGAGTTAAGCTTAGGTCTGTGTTCTAAATATAATCGATATATCAATGCATTAAATTGATTAAAGAATCCATTGATACTATGCATTAACATTCAACCAATTTATATCTTGGATTTAGGATTATAAAGGTACCCCAAGGTATGAAGGGAATGTAACCTGAGTAAAAACTGCTGCGCATCAGACAAGACGATATCGAAGTGGTGTGCAAACATTATGAGATTATGAGGATTCTGTAGCCCCCAAGTGAGACTGTAGCGCTGCAGTGGTATATAACCCATTGACAGGCTATATAATTAAAACATCAAGACAGCAGGCAATATTACTATTCTCCAACAAATGATATAGTTTACCAAGCCCCCATAGCGCGTGGGCTTCTCACCAATAGGAGTGCAGAACTTGTAAAATACTGTGCGGTGATTGGCGGATCCATGAAGTGCCGTGTGAATGTAATACAGCTTATACCTGTCTGAACATTTGACGGCTCGCTGTCACTCTCTGCCCGGGTAATCTCCGATTAATCTACTTCTACTCGGGAGAGTATAATGTTCCCATTAAATTCCACGGCTGAGACGCCGCTAGAGATCCGGGGGCATTTCAAAGGAATCTCCATTATTATCGAAATAATGGCGGGACAGTTATAATCTCAGAGTACTGCAGGAGAAATGATTTGAATAAAATACAAAGTACAGAAAGGAAATGGAATATTTATACCCATCAGGGTGAAGTTGAAATGACTGAATTCAGGCTTTGTCCGGCCTGCATCAAGTTTCTTCGTAGGTGGTCAATTTTGACAGATTAACTACTGAACTAGATTATTAGATTAATTATGATGCTTCTATAGTTACCGTAAATGGCATCTATTTATATACTACTTATTCTAATTCTGGCATTCCTAAATACAGTAACGTCTCAGTTGAACACAAATTGCAAAATATCATGGGTACCCTTGTATAGGTATGATTAATTGCACCACTATCGTTATAAGTATATTTGATGTTGGTATAACGTAAGGTTATATCAATTCGATCTCTACCACAATTTACCATTACATCATGAATTTTGATTTTTGGGGAACTAGCCTGATATTAGTTAGTACCGACTACTGTATTTGCAAAATTTCTGACTTACAGAAAGTCTCATATCAGAATACTGCCAACAGACACCGTCTGTATAATGCAGATTGCCAGATTGGCAGTGAAAACATGTCATATAGCTTTATATGTACAAAATTTCCGTAGTCAAATGACACCAGCTCGTCTTGTCTAGCTGGAGAGTGGTCTAACGAATTGGTGTCAAAGACTCCTTGACACCAATATGCCAGAAAACTTTGTCTTGACATCATTGTGTCAGAACATGAGGTTTACTTGACACCTGTTTCTTCACACCTGTTTCTTCACACCTTTACACCACTAACGAATTGCAGTTGACAGTTAGCCAGACCACTGAAGTTTCCTTGACTCCATTTCCTCACAACAGATTTCTTCAGATTTCTGACAAGTTCGTTGAAAGGAGATTATTGGTTGCAGAGACCTGCGGCACCTTATCAGCCCACTTATCCGTAAGTATGATTAGGAACTCTATCAATTCCCATTTCTCTTTCTGGTTTTATGATTTAACAAATTTGACGAAAAGCAATATCACAATTTGCAAAGTTCATGATTCAGGTTTTTTTTAAATAGCCACGAAAACGAAAGTAAATTGCGTCAAGAACCCATATCCTGGTCTAATATCATGATTTAGGTCATTATTTGTGACGGTCAAATGAATTGAACAGTACATAAAGAATATTATATGAGAATATGGCCCCAAATGATTTTTCAACTCGTGATCACTTAGCTCTGTTCATGAAGTGAAACCATGTCTTTTATGCTTTCTGTCCTTCAAAGCATCAAAGTAAATTAAAATGTTTGATGCTTTCTCAACATACATAATACTTTACTATATTGTAATTGTGCTGTAAAATAATATTTCCCATACACGCAGAAGTTAATGAAAATGTCGGTAAAAATGGAAAAGATTCAAGGTTTGAATTTTGATCCCAATTGGCAAATTGCGGAAAGCCGCAAAATTTATGTTGTTTTTGGAACGCGCGATAGGAATTGCAAGACATTTACTGCGCGCACGCGCTCATTTTATGTTTACTTTTGGCCGATAACTTTCGTGAATTTCGGATATCATGAAGATTTCGCGATAAATACATTGTTTGTGACTTCCATCTTAAATGCTTCTGTTCAATACAGGACGATGTTTGCTCTTCGTTGGTTGTCTCTATTCTGAAGCAAGTTCTGGACGACAAAGATGAGTCAGTGCGAGAGAGTGCCGTTAAAAATCTCTCCTTGGTCATTACTCGTGTTAATAACGATCACAAAACCACTGAGGTAGGTTGTCTACGATCAGAATACTTTACAAAGTTACTCCTTTCTTCAATCCAATCTTCATATTATGCTACCTTGAACTTCAAAGTTTTACCAAGTACATTCGTTAACGTTTGAGCGTTTGAATGAAATTCTGACTCCTCCTTTTCAGTTGCTTGAATTCCTGACGACTGCTCTGCAAGACTCGAGCAGCAAAGTCCAGCAGACAGCCCAGCAAGTGTACCTGCCTGCTTTGTCGTGCTGGCTGATAGCACACAACCAATACCTCACCAAATGCTACCACTCCCTCCTCCAACACCTACTGCAGTACGTCAAGGCTGGCTCCGTTAAACCTACCTCAGTTTACCTCAAATCACTGACTATCAGCAATGTCTTCGTGTTAACGAGTTTCTTAAAACCGCTGATCGCTGAAATCGCTCGCGATCCCAGACGCATGTCTGAGAGCATTGAGGAGTCGACCTTCGATCTGTTGGACCCTCATGTAGTGCTGAATGTGAGTAGGAGCCAGCTCACAGCACTGCTCTCGCAGTTCAACACTCGACTGGTACAGAAGACATTGCCCGAACGTGTCAGTACTCAGGTACAGTGGTTTACTGATGTTGCTGTGCCCTCTATGATTGAGTGTATAACGAACTTCCAAAACCAATCGCTCATCTCCGAGTTCTCGACGTTTCTCCTGGAAATGCAGGGTGTTCTAGGTCGGACTTTCATCCAACACGTTGTTAAACCTGGGCTCAAATCCCAAGTTTCTGATGTACGGGTACTGCCCGTTTACTGTACGGGAATGCTTACCCTCACGGAGGAAGACAGAAGTGAACTCAAGGACTTTCTAACTGACACGCTGATGAACTATTCTGCGCAGTATCTCGATGTGGATCCGATTACGGAAACATTTGCGGAGTTGAGCCGCAGCCGAGCTGTTCTGACTATTTTAGTGAGCGTTCTCAACACCCTGCTCAAAGAGGCTACAAACCCCCAGATGAAGGGAATCGTAGCTAAGATCTCCAAGGTTTTTCTTTTGCAAATTTCTTCTATATCATTTACTGTTGGCGAATTCTCGCAAATATTCCCCCCTCCCTTTGAACAGATTACAAGATCCCTCTCCCATTTCTCATCCCTGAATACAGTATTCATTTCAGGGTCTGTGCGACGCAGCAGACCCGGTAGACATCTCATCACACGTTCTTCCCATTCTAACACGACTTGCTAACGATCCTGATGAGTTTGTGCAGACCTCCACTATTTCCTGCTACGCAGTGCTCCTTCAGAGATGCCCTGGTGGGTAATTTAGTCCTGTAACAATTACTAGAATTACTAGAATTACTAGAATTACCAGAATTACTAGAATTACCATATAATAAGTTGCACTCGCTAGGGCGAACGCTGTTATTATGGATCGGCATTCGGCTGTGTTGTGTTTCCCAGCTTCTCCTGTTCAACCTCGTTAATTTCTAGTACCAAATTGTTAATATACTGAGCATTTAATGTGTTGGCAAGATCACATTATTAAGTCTCACTTTGTCAGGTTCTGTTACAAGTGTTCGAGAACAGCTAGACAAGTTTATCAGCGACGCCGTTTCCTCGGATGTCCATGTTATGATGTGCGAACTCCTTGACAGCTTTACGCTGATACTGCCCCTCTGTACTGCAGACATTCAGCGCGACTGTGAGTAACTGCAACTTTTATGCTCCGTAGCTGTATGAATTACGATTTATAATTCTGGCACTCACAGTTTAACTCAACCTTACTCTCACTCTTTCAAAAATCATCCCTTTTTGAGATCATTGTGTCTTACCACTTTTCTATGAAAGCACAGAGCTTTGCGCCTTTGAACAGCAAACCTCATTACCTCCCATATAAGGAATAATGTGCCGTGCTTTTGATTCAATTATCTCGTGACCTCCCTCATGTAATGTGATTGTTGTGTTATAAAGCAGCCACGTGTCCTATCACAAGGGCTATTATATACTGCTGCTAATTCAGCTGCTGACAGTAATACTGCTCTCATATTTCAAGCACAGGGAAATATCATCACAGCTTGAATATACGCACTGAGCACTCTTCATCTTCAGTTTTAAACTTTACAACACTACTTTATACAATCAAATTTGAGGTAAGATTCCGTTCCATGTGTATCTGAGTCTCTTCGGAGCTCAGACTCACATCTTTTGGTTTGTCTTCCACTAGGAGGACTATGACAATCAATGACAGAAAAGGTTAAATACCGAGCCCGAAATTTTGCATTTTTCAAGTTTGCTCCGCAGAGCATAGTCGGTTCCTTTTATACTTTCTTGACATCACTTTATCTTGGCACAGGCCCGTAATTCCTGGGGGGGGGGGACTAGTCCCACTCAGTCACACGGGAAAAAGCATATTTCAGCCTTATTTTTGGTCCTTGTGGACAATTATAACCAAAAAGTCAATTTTGAGGCCAAAATTGGGTTTTGAGAGGCTGTAAATCGTGAAAATGGCCGAAATTCAAAATTCTGAAAGCAGCATTTTCTTAGTTGGATCAAACTGTACTGACCTGCAAAATTTCATGAGTTAACTAGTAAGTTTACTAGGACGACCCCCCCCCCGAGATACTGATCAAAATTCAGAAAATACTCTGACACCATTGGACTTGTGGAAGACTCTGTTTGTAAATACATCATTATTTGGTTCTAGTACACTCTCTGGAAGGCAGTCATACGGGAAAAAAGCATATTTCAGCCTTATATTTGGTCCTTGTGGACAATTATAACCAAAAAAGTCAATTTTGAGGCCAAAAATTGGGTTTTTGAGAGGCTGTAAATCGTGAAAATGGCCGAAATTCAAAATTCTGAAAGCAGCATTTTCTTAGTTGGATCAAACTGTACTGACCTGCAAAATTTCATGAGTTAACTAGTAAGTTTACTAGGATGACCCCCCCCCCGAGATACTGATCAAAATTCAGAAAATACTCTGACACCATTGGACTTGTGGAAGACTCTGTTTGTAAATGCATCATTATTTGGTTCTAGTACACTCTCTGGAAGGCAGTCACACGGGAAAAAGCATATTTCAGCCTTATTTTTGGTCCTTGTGGACAATTATAACCAAAAAAGTCAATTTTGAGGCCAAAAATTGGGTTTTTGAGAGGCTGTAAATCGTGAAAATGGCCGAAATTCAAAATTCTGAAAGCAGCATTTTCTTAGTTGGATCAAACTGTACTGACCTGCAAAATTTCATGAGTTAACTAGTAAGTTTACTAGGAGGACCCCCCCCCCCGAGATACTGATCAAAATTCAGAAAATACTCTGACACCATTGGACTTGTGGAAGACTCTGTTTGTAAATGCATCATTATTTGGTTCTAGTACACTCTCTGGAAGGCAGTCACACGGGAAAAAGCATATTTCAGCCTTATTTTTGGTCCTTGTGGACAATTATAACCAAAAAAGTCAATTTTGAGGCCAAAATTGGGTTTTGAGAGGCTGTAAATCGTGAAAATGGCCGAAATTCAAAATTCTGAAAGCAGCATTTTCTTAGTTGGATCAAACTGTACTGACCTGCAAAATTTCATGAGTTAACTAGTAAGTTTACTAGGACGACCCCCCCCCCGAGATACTGATCAAAATTCAGAAAATACTCTGACACCATTGGACTTGTGGAAGACTCTGTTTGTAAATGCATCATTATTTGGTTCTAGTACACTCTCTGGAAGGCAGTCACACGGGAAAAAAGCATATTCCAGCCTTGTATTTGGTCCTTGTGGACAATTATAACCAAAGAAGTCCATTTTGAGGCCAAAAATTGGGTTTTTGAGAGGCTGTAAATCGTGAAAATGGCCGAAATTCAAAATTCTGAAAGCAGCATTTTCTTAGTTGGATCAAACTGTACTGACCTGCAAAATTTCATGAGTTAACTATCAAGTTTACTAGGACGACCCCCCCCCCCTCGAGATACTGATCAAAATTCAGAAAATACTCTGACACCATTGGACTTGTGGAAGACTCTGTTTGTAAATGCATCATTATTTGGTTCTAGTACACTCTCTGGAAGGCAGTCACACGGGAAAAAGCATATTTCAGTCTTATATTTGGTCCTTGTGGACAATTATAACCAAAAAAAGTCAATTTTGAGGCCAAAAATTGGGTTTTTGAGAGGCTGTAAATCGTGAAAATGGCCGAAATTCAAAATTCTGAAAGCAGCATTTTCTTAGTTGGATCAAACTGTACTGACCTGCAAAATTTCATGAGTTAACTAGTAAGTTTACTAGGACGACCCCCCCCCCCTCGAGATACTGATCAAAATTCAGAAAATACTCTGACACCATTGGACTTGTGGAAGACTCTGTTTGTAAATGCATCATTATTTGGTTCTAGTACACTCTCTGGAAGGCAGTCACACGGGAAAAAGCATATTTCAGTCTTATATTTGGTCCTTGTGGACAATTATAACCAAAGATGTCCATTTTGAGGCCAAAAATTGGGTTTTTGAGAGGCTGTAAATCGTGAAAATGGCCGAAATTCAAAATTCTGAAAGCAGCATTTTCTTAGTTGGATCAAACTGTACTGACCTGCAAAATTTCATGAGTTAACTAGTAAGTTTACTAGGAGGACCCCCCCCCCGAGATACTGATCAAAATTCAGAAAATACTCTGACACCATTGGACTTGTGGAAGACTCTGTTTGTAAATGCATCATTATTTGGTTCTAGTACACTCTCTGGAAGGCAGTCACACGGGAAAAAGCATATTTCAGCCTTATTTTTGGTCCTTGTGGCCAATTATAACCAAAGAAGTCCATTTTAGGCCAAATCATATTATGTTAGTTCAAGGGTAATGACACGAGAAATATCCCCAAATTGCACTCTCCCAAATTTTTAAACACCAAAATTTTACTCCACATAATAACACCTCCTAAGTCCTAAGGTTATCTATCTTAACAATAGAATTCGTGTTTCAGTTTTGATTCCGAGGCTTGCCACGATCGGAGTGAGTAACAGCGCGATTAGCAACAAAACCAAACGGAGAGATATTACGGAGCGACTGATTAGTGCCTACAAAGCTATTCTCAGCAGCTGTATCCTCTTGATTTGTTACGTCGGAACTTAATTCCGACAAACTGCAATATCTTTATTGTCATTTCATTTTTACTTCTTTTGTTCTAGAACTACTTGTACTAATGCAAATACTATCCATGCCATGTTGCGATAAACACGCCTCTTGTTGTAATAATTTCCAGTATCCACAATATCCGATATGAAAATAATGGATATCTCCATTTAAAGTCATAAAATCGACAGACAGAATTTCAGACGGACAATAAAAAATCATGTCCTGATTGGCGTACCTTCATTGGTTGTGCCTACTATAACACCTTCAGACATCTGAAAGTTGTAAGATCTTCCAAAGGCTCACATTACGTGAGGGTGAAGATGAAATATTACGTCGATCATTACATGGCCTTTTGTCCAAGTCTTTTATCCGCCTATCGAGATTCCTGACATTTACCCCATATGTTACAATCCTTAACTCTTTGGTAGACCTTACAGCAGATACGATAGAGCATTACATCCTGCCTGGTCTACAGGCTCTGTCAGTGGATGCTCAGGTAAGCAATTAGTTTCTTCGAACTGTACGATCAAATCAGTTACCGTACAGGGTTCGTTCTGTACCTTCTTGTTTGAATGTTGCGATATACCTACTCCTCTTCATTTTGTTTTGGTTTGTTTTTATACACCAAAGGTAAAACTCAGATGAGAGTTAGACCGAACCGAGCGACCAGTGCCTGGGGACACGGGAAGAGCAAGGTCCAGACTCGAATAAGAGCTAGACCGAACCTATCACCACAACCCAAATAATATACTCAAATATAAGCTCATTATAATATAAAGATAATAGAATTACAGTGTTATTAAAGTGTAATTTCGAATGCTCAGGAGGTTATCCCTGAGAAACAGCAGGTGGTCGACCTCATGTTCCGGGAAGTAGCTGCCAAGACTCAGCTGTGAGTGTTTTCACTTATCTAAACTTCATTCAAATGTTCATCTTTGATAAATGTCATTTTACATTCATCTTATTTATGCTATATCCATAAATTATTATACAATTGATATTGATTATTAGGAGTTTAGGGGATAATATTTGACCTACAAAACACAGTTCGAAGCTGCAGTGATTCAGTCTCTGTGTTTTGAACTCATGTCCCTCTGTGTTTTCTGAGAAATTCACTAAATGGCTACCCCCATCTCACTAAATGACCCTCACCCCTTTCACTACCCCTCATCTTCTGCCCCTCATCTCTCACTACCCTCTCCACTCCCCCCTCATCTCACTACTCCTTCTCCAGGTCACTACCCCTCTCCAGGTCGCAAAGAGACAACAAATCGACCAATGTCTTCGGATCCAAAATGAGTGGATTCTTCAAGAAGAAATAACTATGACGCGTCATCCATTGATGACGAGTAACACTTTTATTGTTACTGCTTTTTTCGGACTGGCCTGTGAGTTATTTTGACAAGATGAAGAAATGCCATTTCAAGCTAAAGTTGATAATAAGTTGATAGGAAGCTTGTTTGTATTTTTGAGAGGTTTAGGAGTTTAACTATTTGAACGCGTTTGAGGCTATAAGTGGGTATGATTGACTAGCTGCAATAAAATGTGGATATTGGTAAAAATAATTTAAAAAAAATGATATGGACTATTTTGTGCTAATATACTTACCTACTATAATAAGTAAACAAAATAATTATAACAAAAGTTTACGTATGATCGTTTATGAATAATATGATATATACGTTGTTAGAACTTTATTTATTAGCCATGTGTTTCGTTAAATCATAGAATTCAATTTAAATAGAATGATTGATAGTGATAGATAAATCAATTTTATTTCCAATATCTAAATTAAGAGAAGGATATTTTGTATAAATGTTTCGATATTAACATTAAATGTGACTATTTCAAAATGATTTTCTGGTGTGGTATTAAATGTGCTTTTATGTAAAAACTTTCTAAAGAAGACCGAATTGTTTTTTCGTTTTTTATTTACTTTTCGTTTTGAATTTTTAGGACATTTTGTTTGATAATCTGTGACCATTCATGATTTTATAACATTGAACATTTCTTATCTTTAATCAATGATTGCTATTGATTGATTTATATTATATGAATCCATATGTTTTGCATTATGATAAAGGTACCTAACACTTTCACAATTACGTCTAGGTCCATGGCATATGACAGCTTACAGCACTTGCTGCCTGCTTTCTGTATCAGAACCAAAAGCAATGGCCTGCATCTGAGGAGGACTTCTTGAGATGGCAGGAATTGGATAACATCTGAAAATGTGATGGGAGGTCCCAACTCTCTACAAGGTAAGCGTGTCCTTATAATAGGGCGTTTAGTTTGTTCAATGGTCATTGTGTTGCCCACTGCAAAAGTACCTATGGGCGTCGCCTATTATATTCTATTATTATAATCGAGAGAGGTAGTTATAAGACCCGCATGAAAACGTCAGAGGGTTCTATAAGTAGGAGCCTCCGCTTTCCCAGCAGGACTGACACTCTAGGAGTTGAAAACCCGCGATTGTTTGCAGGTAGGGAAAGCTGATAGAAGAAGCATTCCCGTAGGTGTAGGCTCGCGATTGTATCATGATTTGGGAAGTCACTTTATCGTTAACATACCATGTCAGTAAAACTAAATACTTAAATAAGACGGACAACGGTCGTAGATCAAATACCAGCGACAGGGAACAGGAAATTAAGCGCCTGCAAACGGGAACAACGGGCACAAGAAATACGCCGGCAGGCGCAATTCTTGTTTATATGTCCTTTAGAGGCGTAAGACGAACACGCAGAATATAGCTACCTGCGAGTTAGGGCTCTATATAATGTTAAATGTCGACAGCAGCTGGAGACATTTAAAATGATTTAGAGTGCGAGGCGAAGCGAAGCTGAGCCGAGTGCTCTAAATCATATTTCTGCGGTGAGTTTGAGCCTCTAAAGTACTATAATATAGTCGAACGGTGTACACACGACACACCCTGTACACAACAAGCACATTACCTTATATGGTAATAATAAAAATGCTTGTTTACACAAAACAAGAAACCGGGCATAACTCAGCCGTTTTTGAGCAATTTTGATCAAATTTTCAGGATCTTGTGGATATTATGACCCTTCAACGGCCCCTCCCCAGATATGAATGAAATCCTGAGTAGCTAACATTTTTGACCTCCAGAAATTGAGATATGACAAATAAACTGGTGTTTTGTTTTAAAGTTACCGCTTAATAAGTGGCTTTTCGGTCATAATTCCGCTTCTGGAGCTCAAAAATGAATCTAAACTTCACTGAGATGTTGCTTATATCTAGCCAAATACCATTTATCAATAAATATCCTGAAAGTTTCATCAAGTTTGCTCAAAAACCTCGGAGATATATGCACATTTTTGTAACTGCACAAATACAAAGGTCGCATAGATTTACATTTAAAAGTTGTAAGTCATAAACAGACACATGATATAAAACGCGTGTAGAACACGACTCTACACATATAGTACTACCCTTTAAATCGGTCAAAACTTGTCGTGAGACTACTATAATCATTTATGAACTCCCTTTTTTTAGTAAACTGAGATCACGTACAACCATTATTGTTTCATTTAAACTGTTTAATCTTTCATTATGGAAAAGGGAAATTTAAGGGCTCGCTGACGTTAGAGAAAGCGAGTGCGATTCTTTTTATGGTCAAGAAGTATCTTAGCTTGTGCATATTCAGATAAATAGAATTTTTAATGTAAAAATGTCAATATAATGATATCAATAAAAATATCATCTTAATGTAAAATGTCAGTATAATACTATTAATAAAATATCATCTTAACAATGCAAAAATTTAGTTAGTAATATCTCCACTCTCCGCATGACGTGTTTATATCTGAGTGGCAATAGGGACATTGTCCGGCCTCATCACTGTGTAAGGTAGGGTCTCACACTCCTCATTCCTTTCTACGATGGCATTCTTCAACTCCTCCATCTGCTTTTCCATCTTCTTTATGCACATTTGCTGGTCATGAGAAACCGACATGTTGCCCCCGAGATATTCCATCCTCTCGCCTGACTCGGATGGGATGTAGAATCTATCTATTGGGGAAAAGTTTCCCAGTACCTCCGTTAGAGCCGTGGTGACAAGTGCGATCTCGTATTTCGGGAGATATTTTATGATTTGATGCTCAAGCTCATCCTGATTCAATATTTTTCCCGCAACTTCGGGTATTTGATCGTCCTGCTTTGGTGGGCCTTTGATCATACTGGGTGGCGCATTGAGTATGTAGGCCAGATATTTGTTGATTTGGAAGTTTACACTGGCATGGAAGGTTGAGGAATTGAAAATAATCACCGTCAAATACTCAGACAACTTTTCTTTAGTAGCGATGGAGGTTGGGAAGCCTGCCCCTTTGTTGTCACGAAATCCTCCGAAGCCTTTATCGGCTATTTCTCTAGCGAACTCCTGCAACTCAAGGTCATCAGAGACATCCTTATCACTCTTGTACGATATATCCACCATCCCTGTAGCGTATCTGTGTAGGATGTTCCACGTGGAGATTGAATCATCCCTGTACAGGTACTTTAATTTTACTTTCTCGGTATCCATGACTCCTTTCGTTTCAAACCACTTTGGCATGTTTAAGGTGTCGTATGTCAGGTTTTCGCAGACGTTTTCCAGCAACGTATCTAAATGATCGCCTGCAGACATAAACTTAGCGAATGCATTGTTGTTTGGGTTGATTAGCACTTTTCTTGCCTGCACATTGATCGCAATGATGCCTTGAAGATGCGGCCAGAGCAGTCTGAAGAGTGGGTGTTGAAAGGGAGATTCCGGTACATGGACACTGCGAACACTTCATTCATTGCATGGCCTCTTGCATAGTGAGTTCCTATTGCGTATATCTGCCAGTCAGCGCATCTGAAAAACATCTTAGCTAGGAGCCAGAAGTAGTGATTTCGTCGTTGTTCTCTCTCGTCGTTGTCTCTCTCGTGATTCTGTCGTTGTTCTGTGTCGTCTTTGGCATCCGGCGGGTACCAGAAAGTTTGCGGCTCATTGCCGTTTTTATATTCCAGACGTATCAGAATCGGGACAAAGGACTCGTCCTTAGGACGTTTCTTGCTCTGAAAAAGCAGACAGTCAGCTTGAACTACGTACCACGTTTCCGGATCTCTGAGCAATAGTTCGCTGGCGGCTCCCCCGTTTGCAACCCCTTCCAGTTCTTTAGAATTCAAAATCTCGAACAGTCTTCCTTCTTCCAGCACTTCTCCAAGATCTTCTCCGTCTATAGCATATGATTTCAGAAAACCCATCTCTATTGCTTCTTTCCATGGCTCAGAAATTTCGTTCACTGACTTCGCTCTAAGTTTTCTCAAATTTACAGAATTAGGGCCCTCAAGGATCTGTCTTCCGAATTCGTGGTCTTTTTGGAAATGTTGTCCCACCCAAAGACCGTCGCTTATATCATCGACTTTCCACGCACTCTTTTCTGTCATTTTAACAAACGCCTCCTGGTAGTCGTGGAAGTTTCTCCACTCATGCCTTTGATCATAACGCCCTAGGCTCATTAAGCTGCAAATATAACCCTTAATTACAGAGGTAACTATCTCACATCCAGCCCTCTTGATGTCAAAAGAAAATGCATCCATTTTGGCAAGTCTAAATTGGAGGAACCTCGGAAGCTTATCGTATGATTTCTCAGCAATGTAGCCACAACCGTGATTTGGGACCACATTATTTTCCCAATTCACCACAGAACGAACCATTTTTTTGGATTGATTTCTCGCGTTCAGTATAGCGGGATCTTGATCCTGGTCCTTGAGGGTCCCAGCCCCTGGGATGGTATAGAGATATGGCAGACAACCATTCTGAAGGATGTCATTTCTGTTTTTAAAAAGCGATTTGTGCGGGCTTAGGAAGTTTTGTATGGGAAATTTGTAAGTTCTGTGTTGCCATTGTATTGCAACTTCTCGAATGAAAAGAGGGTGCTTTTTGAAGCAATTCCTTTCAATTTCTATTTTAAGCAGCTTTGGTTCTCCTGATACGTTTCTCGGCTCATCTCGGACTGAATTGTCTTTCGGCTTAGAATCCCAGAAAACCAGATCAGTGAACCCCATCTTGTGGGTGTTGAAGGCTTTATTTATTCGCAGAACGTGGGTTGAAAAGCCCGCCATCCCGTCAGGGTTGATGGTTATCTTCACAGTGCCTTCTCGCCACTTTTTTATCTTGTCAGCTTGTGGCAAATTACACCCAGTGTTCAAATAGACGTGATAGATTTCGGAAGAAGACGTTATCGGACCAAATGAATTCTTCGAATTGTAATTCATGGTTTCCTAAGAGGAAAAAAGGATATAAATTTAAAAAGGATGTAAATTTGCTTAGTTGAATATTTTGAAAGTAAAGATACTGATAGAACTAGAAAAGAGGCTTTTTAGGTAAATATGCTAGATTCGAATTGGGGGCTCGCTCTCGATATAATAATGTCGATAAAGTGAGGAGGTGTGAAGGTAAGAACTTGGAGGAATAATATCTGATAGGTACACGGGAGTGAGATAAGGAAAATGGAAAAAGAAAGGATAAATGATAAAGAATGAGATAAGTGGCTAAATAAATGGAAATCGTGAATAATAGTTCGGATAATATGGCAAATAAACACACGTTGTCAAAAAATTGCATCCATTACTTACTAGGTACAGGGAATGAGATAAGAAAAATGGAAAAAGAGAGGAAAAAGGATAAAGGATGAGATAAGTGGCTAAATTAATGGAAATCGTGAATAATAGTTCGGATAATATGGCAAATAAACACACGTTGTATGCAGAACTGGAAAATGAATTGAGATTACTGCCCGTGGGCTCTTTTATAAAGCATTTAAAAAACTATTAATATTTGAGAGGGCGAGCCTTTGTTAGGTAAAAACCTTATTACATGAAATTGAGGTTGTCGAGTAACAAAGGTTACACATTATTTACGGGCACTTAATTAAGGTGAAATTAATGGCCATAACCTTAATTTTGTGTAACCTTACATATTTGTGCTCTTATGATTAAGTGTTCGATGAAAATTTTTGTTGGTTAAATTTTGGTTCGACTTTTCGTAATTGCCACAATTTCACGAAAATTTGTCAAATAAATTCAGTTTTCCTGAGTTATAAGCTCTGGTATTCTGAAACTGCAAAACCCTTCCATTCATTAATTAACAATTTCTACGATAATTCGTTTTCCGTGCACAGTAACAGAGGGTTAACTTGCCAATATAGTATAAGATGCACACAATCAAATCATGCAGGTAGTCTTTCCCAGTATGACGTCACATTGTTTTTAAAATTAAGGTTACTTAAAAGGTAGGTGTATTTAAAATAAGGTTGGTAAAATTTACATGAGTTAAATTATCTGTGCTAAATTCGACTCGATCACCTTAATTAAGTGATTTCTTAATTTCATATAATAAGGTATGCTAGATTAGAATTGGGGGCTTGCTCTCGATATAATAATGTCGATATAGTGAGGAGGTGTGAAGGTAAGAACTTGGAGGAATAATATCTGATGGGTACAAGGGAGTGAGATAAGGAAAATGGAAAAAGAAAGGATAAATGATAAAGAATGAGATAAGTGACTAAATAAATAATGGAAATCGTGAATAATAGTTCGGATAATATGGCAAATAAACACACGTTGTCAAAAAATTGCATCCATTACTTACTTAGTGTTTGAAATAACATTAGACATTCCAAACTTTAAAAACTTAATTGACCATAATTCAATTACATACGTTTCACAAACATTTGATAATTAATTTCTATGATTTATTATTTATGAAAGTAGGTATTAAATTTGCGTTTGTGATCCATGAATTTTGAAAATGCTGCACACTTAAGGCTCCATTACAAGTCTTAAATATTTTTATTCTCTATTTTCGTACCTCTCATCAATTTGTTTATTCAGGTTATTTTTGATCGACATTTTCATTTTTGTGATAAATTTTGGAATTCAGGACAGTTGCACCGCTATCCACATTGCCACATGCTATGTGTCTCTGAGTCTGTATTTTCGCGAACCTTTTCTCCGAAAAGTCACAAACACGTGCCCGCGCAAAATAGGTCCACTTCCAGCAACGTAGGACAACTACCAACACGAACTTTAAATTGCTTCGTAAATTGAATTGAAATTTCATATCAAAATTGATTCGGTGTACTATCAAGACGATCAAGGTGTTACCTAATCTTAATTATATCTGGTATGGTGGAACCCTGTGGCCGGTATTGAATGGGTCGAGTGTCCTGTGACACCTTGTCAGGCGTTGCCTGACCCCTGAAATAATGGGTTTGACGACGTCAGACAAGTGGCGCCCTTCTAGTGTTAATAAAACACGCTGCGCATGAAAAGGTCGAGACACCCTGAAAAGTTCGACACTTTATTGTCTCGCAGCGGATGAGATTGGACCATTTGATCAATAATCGTATCTCCTGTGGTCTTTGGATCTGCCTTAGCGTGCTCGGATTTCTGCCAGACTGCCAACATTTTCCAACTTCATAGGTGCTTGATTGCAGATTGCAGTTATCACTCCACATACCTAACCTAAGTCTAACCTAACACATTGTATAGTTCCATTTATACGCCTACTACATAGGTAGTACATGTTAAAAGTGTTCTAAAGAAGCTGTCAGTAAGGCTCTGCTACCTGTTTCCTAGAAATACCACTACAACCCGCTACTTCTTGTGCTCGTGAAGCTGAGTGTAGGTAATATAGTTAGGTATTATATAGGTTTTATATAGGTTTTACATAGGTTTTATATAGGTATATACCTTCACTGCTGCTAAAACCCGGACTGTTTCTTGCTTCCTGTTAAGACGGCTCTAGTTCATATCAAAAGTTCATATACAACGTTTACTCAGTTTGCTTATTTTTCCTAGAAATAATCATATCCGTGAAAATTTTTCTTGGTATGATCCAAAAGATTCGATTTAGAAAATTTTATAATTACGCCCAGTAGCAAGATTTATGCTGCGATCAACTACGATGACATTATTGTCAATTCCCAGAATCGTGTTGTACAGTTGTGTTGTTACGATTTTTTACTTGTTTTATCCTTACGGTGACTGTTCGAACTGCAGTTTGTGCGTCGTGAGTTTGTGCGGCGTCCAGACATGTTGTTCATACGTCTATACGCAGCGTAAACTTACAACGAGCACACGAAAGACGCGCAATCTGCTCTTCAATCTTCGAACTGTCACCGTTATACATCTTCATACATATTTTGGAGGATATGACATCGAAATCGAAATCGAATCCCATTCCATGTGATAACACGCCCATGAAAACGGTTTTCAACAAGGTCCATTCCCTCAGGTTGGTATTTGCATTGCCAGTGCCTCATCACATGAAACCTTTAGAAATTTGAACAAAATGAGTAAATGGAGATCCACTGCCATATCAGTATAAAAGTTTGACAGTAGTTTGTTTTTTAGATTAACTGAAGCTGTTTCATGCACAATGCAACGATTCGTCGATTCGGCATTAAATTTATCTTTTTTCAGGCGCACAGCTCACGCATTTGGCCTAATTGATCAAGATTCTCGCTCAATGTGAGTCTTTCGAGCTTCAATGATTATGCTTCAATGCTTCATGTAAAATGTAATTTAGTTTACTTGTAAAGGGTCGTATGAAAAAGTACCAATGCCCCCTACTAAACCCCTGCTGACCCCTTACTGAACCCCAGCTGACCCCCTGGTGAACCCCTGCTGACCCCTTGGTGAACCCCACAGACCCTCTGCTGACCCCCTACTGAACCCCTACTGACGTCCTCCTGCTGACCCCCTACTTGTAAAGGGTCGTATGAAAAATACCAATGCCCCCTACTAAACCCCTGCTGATCCCCAGCTGACCCCTACTGAACCCCTGCTGACCCCCTACTGAACCCCTGCTGACCCCCTACTGAACCCCTGGTTCACCAGGGGGTCAGCAGGGGTTCAGTAGGCACTAGGCGGTCAGCAGGGAGTCAGTAGGGGGTCATTGGTATACTTTCATACGACCTTGTAAATGTTAAGATACGAGATACATTGTTGTTGAGGAATATTATTGTTAGTACTTGATGAATGATACTTTGTAACATATTTATCATTTTATTTATGGAATAACAAAATTGAGTGAAAATTGCCATATATATCAAAATTTTTTTGAATATTAGATTGTTACAGACATAATTTATTTAGTATCGAGTGTGGCCGTGTAGCTCCAACTTAGCACACTGTTTAGTCTTACTGTCGGCGTGTTGCAAAGCAGAAATTAATCATTGTCAATGAAAGAAGGAACGAAGTTATGCATTTATGCAGATCATTAAGTAGTAAGCACTAAGCGTACAATTGTTTGTACTGCGTGTGTATTGCGTTTTTGTCACGAGTTTCAGCTTGTATCGTACAATGGTCTATCCCGAATCAAGGTAAATCGCTCAACATCCAATAGCAGTTTTCAGAATTCACTAATTCAGATGCTTCCATCATCAAACAGAAACATTCGATCATACATAAAATATTTGTTTGCAAACATGGTAGATTCAGTTGTCAACTTTGTAGTTACAATTTGTCAATAACTTGATTTTCAGCATTTCATGGCATACTAATTGTTCACAATAGTTCGAGAATAATCATGACCATAGCGCTAAAAAGGAGTGTCTACGAATCTTCAAGCTGAGCAACTGACCAAGATGTGAATTTTGATTTGAAGTGCTTATCTAGAGGAAATATGCTATGGCTGAGTCCATGTTATCAGTCACAAGTTATACTTATTTACTTAGGTCCTATTTACCTCCCACTTTTTTACCTCCCACTTTTTTACCTTCCACTTAAAAGTTTAAAACCGTGTACCTTTGCAGCAAGAATGTAGTGGCCTACATTCTTGCTGCAAAGGTACACGGTTTAGTCACGTTGCCTTATCGTCACTTGTAATTTGTATTATCTCTTGGAATTTGTAAAGGAGCTTTGGCACTGTGACAATGAAAACTTATGAACTATGAAGAGATTCCGAACGACGGACTTTCGCTCTCAAAATCTTGGAACAACAATACCGCGGTCAGGGATCAGCCAGTCAACAACTTCTGTGGTCCAAGATATCGGATCAGTCATAATCTGATGATACAGAGTCTAGGATATAGAAGACAAAGTTCCTGTTCTGTATAAAAGCCTCATACCGTCGAGTCAGTCAGTTGGCCGTTAAAGAAGCCGGTCAGATTTCCGGCCTGCAAGCCACTCAGCTTTCGGCCCGCTAGCCGGTCAATTTGCTGGCCAGCTGTACAAAGCTGGTGGACTAGCCGGTTGAACAAAGCATTGGGAATTACGCAATTTTAATCAATGTGCAATTAATTAGTGCGTGTTTATCAAATTGCACTGATTGAGTGTGTACTATAACGGTAGGTGAGTTTTAATTCTCCATCTGCTGTCTGCAGAATTTATTTTCCCTCCCCATTGGCCTTTTTGTGTATAAAAAAGGCATTGAGGAGGGATTGGCAATGGACAACTTCTGAAAGTGCCCTGAAAATATGTTCATACTATCTCTACTTTGGTAACCATGCTAACAACCAATCAGAGGGCAGTATTTGGTTACACGTGCGCGCGCATGTCCAACCGTCCGTGCTCTTTTATGATTATCAAAGTTTCAGACTGACAGTTACTCGAGAATGATCCACTGATTTAGTCAGAAGTGGCATCAGCCGCTTCAACGGCGGCTACCAGTCATTCAAGTTGTGAGAAAAAGAATTACTTTCAATCACTGAATTATAGTTGCCTCTCAATGATATTATAAGATTCTCTAGCCATGTCAATACAACATATTATTGACGATAGGAATATTGTGCGAAAACACGTCTGACTCTGACAATACTGTATGCTTGACAATTAGTTAATTTCATTATGTATGTTCTTAGTAAAAGATTTGTGGAATGCTGGCCCATCTGAAGGCTAATATCATTAGGGAGAGAAGAGAGCTTTCTAAGAAAGCTGTGCTGAAGTCTTGGCCTGTCAAGAAAGGAAGTAAATTAATCATTCGTATCTTTCTGTTTGGTATTTCTTGACTCCTCAGCATCTTCGTTACACATAATAACAATATTATCTTGATAGAAATCCAAGCCATAAATTCAAACATACATGTTTCCTCTACATGTAGCGCATGCATAGCTATTCATCCATACCTGCAATAGATACAAACATCTTTTTTGAATTATAGTCCTTGCTTAAGAGCTAAATAGCGTGGATCGATATTTGGTCACGTGGAATTAGTTTGCACTAACCTACTGATTAAATGCGTATCCTTTCGCTCATATCCATCGGCCAAAAGCAACTTGTCGAAAGGGTAGTAGAAAGTGCCAGGTGTAGTCTGAAGGTAAAAAGATCTAAGTTAAAAGATTTGCTGCTCTTTTATTGCATTTCTTTTCATCTCAATAACTAGTGATCTATGAGAAAAACTGTCTGTAACCAGGGTCCAGCTGGACCCTGGTTACAGACAGTTTTTCTCATAGATCACTAGTTATTGAGATGAAAAGAAATGCAATAAAAGAGCAGCAAATCTTTTAACTTAGATCTTTTTACCGAACCTTTTTACAACCCTTTCAACGTGTGTTTCGTGTTGCTGTTGAATGATGAGCACACACTATTGCAGGTACTTTTGCAAGCTTTCATAACTTCTCTGGCACACAAACAAATTCATACAGAATACACTCATAAATGTATGTATACGACCTGCAATCTGCATACAATGATTGTAGGACTATATAGCTAAATTTTTCTGTAGGTTTAGCTATAAAGTCCTAGCTCTAGCTATTTAGTCCGTTAGCTGAAAAGTCCGAACTGCGGACGATATAGCTAAATCTGACCTTACTGTTCCTCGGTATAGGTAATGTGTTTCTCGGTATGGATATAATGCTCTACGCTTTGCCATAGCGGATCAAACCGTACAATTCCACCTAATCAGAGCACATGATCCCCTGTCGGTGTAGTGGGCACACGCGCATGGGAGCTCAATAATTGACAGGGTAGCGTGGCAAAATTTGGGGAGTAACCCAATCAGTAAATCCTCTGCATCTGAAACGACAAGTGCGCACTGTGCACATTCAATGATTCAGCTCTGGGATCAGCTCAGCTCAGGTTTAACTCAGTATCTTAGTTCATGTGAGATAAGTCATAAACAGAGTTATTTCTGTCTTGCCCTCGTACGCGACGAAGTACGCGTCTCTCTGTGTCTTCTGAAAGGTGGGGGGGGGGGAGAATGAAGTCCTCGGAGGTTGGTGCTTCTGGCTGTGCTGCTTCGCTCCGGTAGAGAGGGTCTGGTCAGCAGGGTTGAAAAGACTGGGCTGGCCGGTGATGAACTTGCTGAAGCCAACCATAACAATAGCTTTCTCCTTATCCCAGATAACCTTCGCAAGTAGACATGACTATCTCAGATATCCCAAGTAGCACGGGTGTTACGTGACCCTTCCTCTCACATGACGCGCAGCTCATCGCTATAGCTATGACCCGTGATGTATCGTGATGTTATACAAATACTATGATACAGATTTAGCTAAAAAGTCCGAATCGAGGACTATATAGCTAAACATCTAAACTGATAGGGGAGGAGGAAGATTTAGCTAAATAGTCCGAACTGCGGACGATATAGCTAAATGAAAATTCAGCTATTTTGACCGGTTTAGCTATAAAGTCCGTTAGCTATAAAGTCCGCCTACCCATACAATATACACGATATATACAGTTACACATCTTTTTGCTATTGTTTTCCTTGCTCAACTTTCAAGATTTAATCTGTGGTATTTAGAAATACCACAAGTGTCCCACAAAATCTGTTCCTAGACCACAAGCGGCTCTGAATAGTTCTGGAACCATGAAAGTCTCCTATTTCTGTATTTTAACATTCAAGGATGCATTCATGTCATTTTATTATGATTCTGATGTTGAAGTCATCGATATTAAACACTTTGGTTGACCTTAGCAATAATTACTAATACTGACATGGATTGATCAGATTACAGCACTTCTGTACTATGGTTTGTACATAGAAATATTACACCTAGGCTCCAGGAATAATATGCAATTGAATCATTTGATTCATTGACCATATTCATAATATTCTTGGTCGCCTTTCCCTAATATATTTGCCTGTACCACCTTTCACCGATAGCTTCTCTGTAAAACCTCTTCAGCTCGCTGCATGTCACAATATCTTAATATGATTAGAATATCTCTTAATTCGATGAAACGGAGTTAGAGCCGCTCTAAATCCTGGAAATTGAATTTCTTCTCACTCAATTTGGAGTTTGTTTAAACACGCATGCTTGACAAAAGTCTCCGCAACCTCCTGAAGCTTGTCTTATTTCTTCTACTTGTTTTCTTGTCGTATCCAGTTGTGTGCGTCGTGCTAACATCCGGCCATGGTATCTAAAGCGAAGAAGAGCCATAAGAAAGGTGGTGTCATGGTTCAGCATCACGGTGCAAACGATACAGCCCACGCCTCCCCTCACCACTTGACAGTTTCCAAAGCCTGGTGTGTTTCCAAACACCATAATGAGCAGCTGTAAAACACGTGCTGCCAATATCAATTCATGCGATCATGCACAATAAATTTAATGGTATTGACCACTTTGATAACTCATATTGATAGGTAGATTATCTTGAAATTGTTCGAGGGATGCGATAATTTTGACTAGATGAATCAAACTAACAATAGTAAAGCTGACCGTCCTCATCTTCAGCTCGGAAGTGAGTAACGTTGGTACCAATGTGATAGACGAGAGTCTCCTGCATGAATTCCTGGAGGAAGATGGGGTAGACGTGTCCACTGCCAAGTTCCTCCATGTGAGTCTGTACCTTCACCTGTACCAAAGAATACTGATGGCCCATCAGTAAGCTTTTTTATTGATATTTTATTTGATATTGTTGTAAAAAGTGGTATTTCCTCGGCACTCGATACATTTCGTCAAAATGGAAATTCAATTCTCAAGCAAAAGACTTGCTCTCTTGCCGGTACGGGCCTTGCCATTGTCCTCTGCATTATCTAATGCTACGAATTCCCTCAGGGTCTGAGCAAGAGTGGTCTGAGACCTCTGTCAGATCCCAGATTCAAGATTACAATAGATAAGATTAAAGCCATTTCTACTGACTTTGATAGCATTCCAGAGACCATTGCGATGGAGGACTTCAAAAAGTGAGTCCTTCAGAATTTGGAAAATGTATTGATGAGGTCTTCACATTTGAGTGATTGATCTTGAGAAGGAACTATAACTCTTCTCACTCGTCAAAACTAAGCCATAGAAGTCCTATAGAATAGCTAGATTTTCGAATCGAGGAACTTCCCGAAGTCGTATTTGTTTAATTTCAGGTGTCTCTCATCTAACATGGTGTTCATAACCCAAGCCTTGTGCGGCAACCTGGTCATACCGAAGTGGTCTGTCTTCTCCAACATCATCAAGGAGATATTTGAGGAATGCAGAGGTCTCAAAGAAGGAAAGGTACCACGACTACCAAACATCAATTATTATAAGTTATGATGCGAGGCACAGGCTTTGTTAGTGACTTGCAAATTAAGGAAGGTTTACGTTCTACTTTATGCCACCAATTCTTATAATTTACTTCCAATGTATCATTACATTTCACCCGTCAGGTTGCCGATCTGACGCCCCAAATGGCAAAGATTGACCCGGAGCGGTATGCTGTGTCGATCTGCTCCATTGACGGGCAGAGGTTTTCTCTGGGGGACTCGAAGAGTGCCTTCCCCATCCAGGACTTCAACAGAGTCCTGCTCTACGCCCTAACGTGCACAGACAAATCAGTCGACTACGTGCATCAGTGAGTGTGGTACTGATCAAGGAATGAAATAAAAACATCAGATGAAATAAAAACATCAGATTTCCAGACGATCTTATATTGCAATTTCTTATATTCTACAAAACAGTTTAAACCACCACAGTCCACACTATCTCTACCAGGTATATTGGCAAAGAACCGAGTGGTTCTGAAGGAGAGGCTCTGATGCTGAAGAACAAGAAACCCCACAACCCGCTCCAGTTGACTGGGGGACTAACCCTTGCTTCCCTCCTCAAACCAGACCTCTGCTTCTCCGAGAGATTCGAGTTCTTCCTCAAGAAATGCGTTCAGTTAGTACTCGTTATGTTTTGTTTTTCTGATCAATGTACTTTTAATATAGGTTTTAGGCTCAATCAAACGATTTTTATTTACTTTTTCAAATGTTATATAGGCTGGGTTGACTAAACGAAGTTCATCCAAGCATTGATGTTAAGCTTGGATAAGTTCTTCCTCAATTTACCCTTTCTCAGAAACTTGACTTTATTCTGCCCCATCGCAGGTTTTGTGGGAATGAACCAGTGGGATTCAACAACTCTCTAGCCCTTTCTCTGCAGGATCATTCCAACAGACTCTATGCTATTGGGCATTTCTTGCGGGAAAACGGATGCTTCAACAAAGATAGCAAGGTATTAGGCATTACTCAACCTATATGTTTATCTTTGTAATTTATGTAGTTCTTCTTGTACATTTTAGTAGATTTGATAAATTACGTGGGCCCCATTTCGTGGGACATATTTTCTCTTTGATTTCCTGCTGCTACTCACCTCAAGAACCGGGATTCCAGATTTAAGAAATCCCCACAGAATCACATCCCTTCTCACCCTCCTTCTCTTCCAATACCAATTGCCTAACCTCCCTCCCTTGCAGGTGGATTCCCTGGATCAGATAATGGAGCTGTTCATCCACTACAGTGCCATTGAGATGTCGTGTGACGCTGCCTCTGTCATGGCAGCCACTCTGGCTTCAGGAGGTCTGTGTCCCCTGACAGGAGAGAAGGTGGTGTTCCCCGAGGCTGTCAGGAACTGTCTCAGCATGATGAACTGCTGCGGCGTCAACGACCACAGTGGCGAGTTCATGTTCGAGGTTTGTTGGGTGGTGCGAGCTGAAACTTTCAGTGAAATTGAAATCAGATACTAAATTTTCAATGCCCTCCATCTCTGAACGGAGTGAGATGTGTGCACATTTCCTCTCATTTTTCTACTTTTTATAGTTCAAATCAAATGATATAAACCCCCCCCTCCCCTAGGTGGGACTGCCCGCCAAGTCTAACGTATCGGGGGGTCTGATAGTCGTGATCCCCAACGTGCTCGGAATGTGCATCTACTCCCCTCGTGTGGACGGAAGCAAGAACTCCGTGAGGGGCGTGGCACTCTGCAAGAAGTTCACGGAGAGATTCGTCTTCCATCAGTTCGATCCGTCCGATAGGTCCAACAACAAGATAGACCCGAGGAGGAAGGATTTCACTGAAACCAAGGTTTGTTGGTGTTCACATGCAATCCCTGCCACAGTCAACTGTGACAAGTAGCAATCAATTTATGAATGTTCAATCTCGTGTCTTCTTGTAACTTCTGTCGTATGGAATAAGAGCTGCCAATTTGCCCTTCTTTCGCAGGGTGCCATTCTTTGCCCTCATTTTTGCCATGCTTCGCAGGGCACGCCCTGCTTTTGCGAGGCAATTCCAAAAGGGTACCTAAATTTAACGACTTTGGAGCAAAAAGTGATTTGAATAGGCAAAAACAGCATTAATTCAAAAAGGTGCATTAGTTTTATCACACCTGCAAAATTTAGGTTTTTCAAAAGTAGATGGAAACTTTTACTTACCGAAAATCATGCCCTGCATCGAGATTAAGATTTGGCAGCTCTCAATTCTGATTCAGATACCAATTTTCCAACTCCAGTGATCCCTCCTTTACCATCCCAATCCCTCATTTACCATCTCAATCCCTCCTTTACCATCCCAATCCCTCATTAACCATCCCAATCCCTCCTTTACCATCCCAATCCCTCCTTCACTATCCCGATCCCTCCTTTACCTTCCCAATCCCAATCCCTCATTTACCATCCCAATCCCTCCTTTCCTACCCTCCCGTCCCTCCCAATCCCTCCTTTACCATCCCAATCCCTCTTTACCATCCCAAACCCTCATTTACCATCCCAATCCCTCCTTTCCTACCCTCCCGTCCCTCCCAATCCCTCCTTTACCATCCCAATCCCTCTTTACCATCCCAAACCCTCATTTACCATCCCAATCCCTCCTTTACCATCCCAATCCCTCATTTACCATCCCAATCCCTCCTTTACCATCCCAATCCCTCTTTACCATCCCAATCCCTCATTTACCATCCCAATCCCTCCTTTCCTACCCTCCCGTCCCTCCCAATCCCTCATTTACCATCCCAATCCCTCTTTACCATCCCAAACCCTCATTTACCATCCCAATCCCTCCTTTACCATCCCAATCCCTCATTTACCATCCCAATCCCTCCTTTACCATCCCAATCCCTCCTTTACCATCCCAATCCCTCCTTTACCATCCCAATCCCTCCTTCACCATCCCAATCCTCCTTCACCATCCCAATCCCTTCTTCACTATCCCAATCCCTCCTTTACCATCCCAATCCCTCTTTACCATCCCAAACCCTCATTTACCATCCCAATCCCTCCTTTACCATCCCAATCCCTCATTTACCATCCCAATCCCTCATTTACCATCCCAATCCCTCCTTTACCATCCCAATCCCTCCTTTACCATCCCAATCCCTCCTTTACCATCCCAATCCCTCCTTCACCATCCCAATCCCTCCTTCACCATCCCAATCCCTTCTTCACTATCCCAATCCCTCCTTTACCATCCCAATCCCTCTTTACCATCCCAAACCCTCATTTACCATCCCAATCCCTCCTTTACCATCCCAATCCCTCCTTTACCATCCCAATCCCTCCTTTACCATCTCAATACCTCCTTTACCATTCCAATCCCTCCTTCACCATTCCAATCCCTCCTTCACCATTCCAATCCCTCCTTTACCATCCCAATCCCTCCTTTACCATCCCAATCCCTCCTTTACCATCCCAATCCCTCCTTTACCATCCCAATCCCTCCTTTACCATCTCAATACCTCCTTTACCATTCCAATCCCTCCTTTACCATCCCAATCCCTCCTTCACCATCCCAATCCCTCCTTTACCATTCCAATCCCCCAGGATCAGCAGAGTCTGATTCTGCTGTTTGCAGCGTACCAGGGGAACATGACGACTCTGTACCGGTACCTCAAGGAGGGCGTGAACTTCGGGTATCCTGACTACGACGGGAGAACGGCTCTACATCTCGCTGTGTGCGGGGGTCAGTAGTTTTAGTACTTTACTGTTTGGCGTAAAAAGGTGTAATTACCCCTACTAACAACAACTCATTGCTTCTTCTGATTGATGGATACTTAAGTCAGCAGTTTTAGGGACTGATTCACGCCAAGCCGCATCAGTTCTTCCATCATCTTTTATCTGTGTCATCTCTCCCAACTTAACTCAACCTCATCGACTCTTCAGCCCTGACTTCCTCTTCCGGTTCCACCAAACCCTCTCCTGCCCTAAAAATCCGCCCTGCTGACTCCCCTCCCCTCTCAAACGATATCCCTCATCTTGTTCATAGTCGCCGAGCTAACTTACTAAAGTTCTAACACCCTGTCCCCTGCAGGCCAGTTCGAGGTGGTAAAGTTCCTGGTTGACAAGTGCAACGTGGACGTGAACCCTGTCGACCGGTGGGAGAACACTCCGCTAGACGACGGAGTGAAGTACGGACAAGACCAGATCATCCTGTACCTACAGAGGAAGAAGGCACTCAGAGGGGCGGAGGTTATGAACGGTTAATGGTGGACTTTGCCCATGTTATAAGGAGTTATGAAGGGACCTCTTGAACTTTTTTGCCTACAAGCAGGGGAGCGAAGCATTAGCACGCGACAAAGTTGAACTCTCGCTATCAAAATGTAGTGAGTAATATCGAATTTTTTTTAAAACTTTTATCAGGGTTTTATACTTTTGTCTTTTATGGCATGGTGCTACTGCTAGACGAGACATATCAGAGTCAGACAGATACTTTATGTTTATCCATTTATCTTTACGCATATTATAATATTATTGCTGAAGAAACAGTTGGGTAACACTTACAGTAATCGTGGTGACTCGACCTTTTGAGGTACGGCGTATTTGTCCGACGTCGTCAGGGGGTCAGGCAACGCCTGACAGCGGCGTATTACGCCGTGCTTGGGTACTTATCAATGCGCGTTGTTTTGAAACTTGAAAGTAATTTGCGTGCTGTCAGTGTCACGCGAAGCAAAAAAGCACCTAAGCGCGGCGTTACGCATACGCATATGTGTGCAGACCGCTCGATTGACAGAGGCCTCGATAAAGACGCGCGGATTTCCTCTGCTTGCTTCAACTTTCTATACAAATTCCGTCAAAAGCCACAATTCTTGCGCGTCTCTATCGAGCCCTTTTTCAATCGAGCGGTCTGCACACATATGGGTTATACTTATACGCCGCACCACAAAAAGTCGAGACATCGCAACCTGCAACATGAACAAACATATAATCGTTACATGATATCGTTACCAAGATAATAACCCTAATAAGATATTTTACGCAATATAACTCAATAAACTTTTAATAAAATATAAAGTATAAACTTAAAATCAAAGATAAACTTTTCAGTTTTTAAGATTGTATCTTCGTCAAACGTTGTCTGACCCCCTAAATTCATAAACTTTTACTAATTAAGTAATTAAAAATAAAATAACGGGACAGGGACACTGGACAGCCAACGTCTGTCAAGTATCTTTCATATTTTATTTTGAATTTTATTTTCATCAATCATTTTTATGTTCATTTATTTCATGGCCATTTAGATTTAGAATTAGATTTAGAAAATTATGATTTGATCTAGATTCCATTTTAAATAAATGAATGTTGCACTTGCTATGAGTATGAGTAAGAAAAATATAAACCCATTTTGAATTTGATATTAAATTATAAAACTTAAGAGTCATACTGGTCGAGGTTCTATTATTGAACAGAACTAGAAGTAGAAGTAGAAGTTTAACTTATGTTGAATTCATTACTACTGTCTACTACTAGTAAAATTAAAAAACGTGCAATTATGCAATTGCAATTTAATTTAAATTATGGGCTTTTTAGTTCAGTGCGACAATTTATCAAAATTATATCAATTTAAATCATATCCTGCGTTTTTCTTTCGTTCAACCCTAATTTTTTGGAAAACAAGTTTCTGGGATAATGGTTGACCCAAAAGGTAAACCCCTGGGGCCAATTTTTTGGCTGGGTTACCATAAAAAAAATTTGAAGTCGATATCTCAAAAAATGGCCTAGCTATGGCCGAAAAACGTATGCCCATATATGGACATACGCGCGACGCGCGTTGCACAAGCCTATTTTGGCCCATAACTTGGCCAAATATCAATATTTTTGAATGAAACCAACTTTATTCGATAAATAGCGTTAAGTTACGTATTTTCTGCAAGTAATAGTATGGGGTTGATTGCTGCTAAAAGTAAAATGGCGATTTGAGGTCCAAAAAACCACAAAATCGCCATTTTCTCGGTTTGCGGTTTTGAATTTCCGATAATCGACTTGACATTTTTTTCAAAATCCAAGCCGTTTTTCAATATTTTTACATAAAATTTTCAGAATCGCTTCAAAACTAAACTTTGCACTTTTTTTATAAGACGTAATTTCAATTTAGGTCCCAAAATTTTTTTTGGTCCTCGGACCATTCAGAACCCTCCCTCCCCCCTTGTAGTAGTAGTACTAGTACGATGTATGACCCGTCGTAGGATGTTACCCTACCCTCGCGCGCGGCGCAACGTTCCACATTTGGACGTCACTTTGCAACCTGATAGCCATCCAGTCAGAAGAAATAGACGAGGCAACGTCCGTCGATAGCCATCCAGTCAGAAGAAATAGACGGGGCAACGTCCGTCGACATGACCCGCTGACGCCAGCCAGCAGAATCAGCGCTTTCCCCTAACCAGGGGCGTCGCGCGTAACCAGGGTCCTGGTTAGGGCAAATTTGGGTATCTCTCCCATGTAAACGGGGCTGAGTGACGTCACAGATCTAAAGGTCAATTTTTCTGTATCCTAAACCTAACTGTGACCCTAACCAAAACCCTAACCTTAATCCTTACCCTAAACCTAACAAATCCTGACCCTAACCAAAACCCTAACCGGGTTAATTAAGCGCATCTAGCGCTTTAAAGGATAGGGTTAGTAACCCTATCCTTTAAAGCGCTAGATGCGCTTAATTATATTTTTCTGAGTGACGTCATTGTCATAGATAATGAAGGCTCCCGTTTACATGGGAGACGTACCCAAATCAGCGCCGCGCGCGCGGCGCTGGTCCTCGAGAGGGTCTTGTCGTACGATGTGTGACGCCAGCAGTTGATAATGATTCTCGAGAGGGTTTGTCAACGCCAGACAAAGAGGGTCTGTCAACGTCAGACAAGTCCTCGGACCAAAAATCCCGTATACGGATTGCTAAACACGTATATCCCTGATGCCTGAGTGCGTTGCGCGGCGCGCTTCCCCATAGGGAAGCGCGTACGCACACCTATGCGGGCTTAAAACTTGAAATAGCCGTCAAATCGCCCAAAATTTCCATGAATTACGGACGTCCGTCGACGGACGTTGCCCCGTCTATTCTTCTGACTGGATGGCTATCAGGTTGCATTTTGAGTAAAAATTAACTTTCCCCGGGGTTGGGATAAATCCCAAGGAGCTCATTTCTCTTTTAAACTGTACCCGGGTCGGGAAAACTGAATATTTTAAAAAAATTTAAAACTAAATGAAACGAAAATTTCAGGCAATTGTTTTTCTTCACAAAATAAATACCTATAATAATAACAATTTTCGATAAAAAACCTCTGGGTTATCGAAAATTTTACAACTTAAAATTTTTTAAAGTTAAGTGAAGGAAGTTGGCCCCGGAAATGGTTGGGGGTTCTGATATTTTTTCTTTTTGCCCGGCTGGGCAGCGCAATTCTTTTTTTTCCGCTCTGCAGTTGCCCTTGACGGTAATGGCAAATAAGCAAATTATCGTTTTCAAATGCCATTAAAAAGTAATGTACAATTATAATGATTAGTCTGCCGCAAAACAAAAAAGTTTTAAAAGTACCCATTCTGGGCTTATTACATCGCGCAAAAGGAAATTTCGGGCACCACGGTAATATTCGATAGTGAACATTTTTGATGTTCAATAACCTGCTTAATTCTAAAGCTAAAATTTCATACCTTATTGGCTTTGTTGGCCGGCCTTTTTTAACCGACCTTTTTTTAACCGGCCCTATGGACAAAATGGATCATTTTTGAACCGTTTAACCGGCCTTGGACAAAATTTTTTTGCTTATGGGAGGTTGCCAGATCCAAGGATTTTGCTCTGAAATGACCACTAAATCCTTTTTACTTGATAAATTGCATCAAAGGCCCAAATCGGTCTGATATTGATTTAAGGTCGTTTATCGTGTTTCATAAATGACGTTCCAGTGAATTTTACTATATAAGCCAATTCATAAAAGTTTAATTTGACCTAAATTACCTGGCCTTTAATTTGACCGGCCCCCACTTTAACCGGCCTTTTTTTAACCGGCCCTTTGGACAAAAAATTTCAAAAGTCGTTTTTTGTCCTTAAGGGCCAGTTAAAATAGGCAATAAAATAAGTCATATACTCATATTCTGGCATCCCACTTTAATGTAATAGTACAATTAAAAATTATTAATGATATTTAAATCAAGAAAAATGATCTTTAAAATTAATTAAAAACAAAAAAACGAAATTGCGAAAAAATTTAAAGTTCAATTTAAAGAAAGGGTTTTTTTAAGCAACTCAAAAATATAACGGTAAAAATATTCTCCCTGACTTTTTTTCAAATAAAACCCCTTTGGGGTGGCCTAAATGAGCAGAACACTAAAAAAGTATACGTCACAGTTTTAAAATGAAATATAAAGGGATATGATGGAAAAAAAAATGACCCCAACATGATGATAATGGATGATAAACCCCAAATAAAAAATTGTCTTTTAATAATGGTTTAAATAACAATCAAAACTAAAAGATTCAAAGTAAGCCAAATGAAATAAACTTTTTCCTTTTTTTTTCACAAAAAGGCTTTAAGGGTTAAGACCTTTTTGTTTTATTAAAAAATTTAAATTAAAATTTTTTCTAAAAGTTCAAAAAGGCCTAAATTTTTACGAGATAAATTTTTTGCTTTACAATCCTTTTTTCAGTACCATTCAAAAGGCCCTAAACTTCTTACACACTCCATTACCCTCTTAATCTGATGGATCTGAAAAACCTCAAGTCTGAATACCTATCCATTATGAAGGGCCGGAGGCTGTATAATCTGAAAAAAGTAAAGCCCGGGAAGGGCCGAAATACTATTTACAGTTTTTTGGGTGAAAAGAAAAAGGGGCCCCTCCCACCCGGGTGTTGTCTAATCCCGGGAAACCAAAGCGGGGCCAAACCCAAAGCAGCGAGGCATAAAATCGGTCAAAATTAAAACCCCAAAAATTCCATCCAGTAAAGATTGATAGTTTAAAACACTTTAGTGTAGGGGTTCGTCAAGTTCATCACTTTCGCTCGTAAAATGTACTGGTTCTCTATCACCCTTTACATTGATTCTGAAATAAATGGTTTTAGTATCCAGTTTTAAAATAAATTTTAAATTTTAAAACCCCTTTAAAATTTTAAATTTGATTATATTCATAGTTTCGGGGGTGTTGTTTCTAAAACGAAAATGAAAAAACCCAAATTTTTCCTGAATCCGTTTTGTCGCAGGTTTTAAACATCCTGTTCACAAAAAAATAAAACCCTTTTTGGGAACTTGTATTGCATCTAAAAGGTAAAATTAGGAGGTTAGATATCTGGTAAAACCCTTTAATTATCTCCTTATCAATACCATGGTGCAAATGGGAGGTTGCCAACAAGCGAGGGGGATGAAAATAAGGGAAAATCTAATTTTGCACACAAAAAAACTATTTTAAGTCACGGGGTAAATGGTAGCATCAATTGATAATTCAGGAGCTATCGTTTATTCAGATCATGAGTCCCTATAAGTCTTTAAGTGATATTCTCATTTATCTTAAATGAATGTATTATCCTTTTATGACATTGAGGGCCACCCAAAAAGATAAAAGGGGGCCCGATGCTTCTCTTTATCAAAAAAATAACAGGATTAAGATGCAACATAGGAACAAAGAATAAGTGATACAGGTTAAATAAAACTCAATAAATTTATTAAAAATTTAGGGGAAGAAACCCTTTTTCGTCTTTCAGGGGCCCCCCTAAACCCAGGTATCAAAGGGCCTCCCTTTGTATCAGTCTATCCAGAGAGTTCATGATGCCGATAAACCTCCCCTTCTCCCTGCCAGCACTGAAAAAAATGTTAAATAAAAATAATGCCTTATATAGGAAAGGAACAATGACATGTTAAAAATTTTAGGGGCTGACAAAAATTAATCCAGAAACATTTTTTTGTAAAAGGTTAAAAATTCTGGCCCAAATTTATAACCTTAATTCTGGCCCACACTGGGAAAAATAACCGAGCACAAAAAAAAGGGGGGGGTAAAAAACTCCAGTTCGGTTTGGTTTTTAATGGTGGACGGGTTTAACATATTTTTTGGTAAAATCTTTTTTTAAAGTAAAATTTGGTTTCCATTCAAAGGGTTGGGAAACCCCTGGAACAAAGTAATGTATGGTAAATCGCGAAAAATGCGGAAAAATGCCGTTTATACGTCATCAACTTGTACAACATTGCGATATGATGATAACGACATCTAAACCGCCTGTATCACGTGAAGACAATAACACCGAAACAAGCAAGCCACGGAAAGAATTAACACCAGGATTTTCCCAGTTCTTCATCTTCGTACTGCAAGTGCAAGATCTCCCCATTGTTCAAAGAAGGTCACGTGATAGATTCAGGTCACGCGGTTAAAACCGAAGCTCTCTGTTATTGGGTGAAATAAGGCAAGCACGGTACAAATCAGCCAAACAATGGACTCCCAGGATATGTCCAGGACAATCTGCAAGAAAGGATAATTCCTATTATATCAACGGCATTTATCATTTATCCAGACATATTTATCTGTTTGCCACGCGATAGTCAAATGCAGGTCAATTTCGCGCATTGATGCAGGTCTTTTGCTTGTCTAGTGCACTTCACATGCTTGTTTCGCGCAGGTTTATCGCTGCATGGGGGAAAAATTGTTCAAATTGACCGATCAGAATTCCGATCATCCCAAAAAAATATTGCACGTCCCTCCTTGTTTCCAAAAGACCATTCGGAGATGAACCAGGGAGTAATTGAATTGAAAATCTTTCAATATTTTTCGATATAAATAATGATAAGCTTCCATGTTGCAGTTATTAAGCATGAAAAAGAAGTATAATTTCATGAAAAATTTTATTATTTGTGCATTTTAAGATATAAGTTCAGAAATTTTGCGTCTCTACCCTAGAAATTTTATGAGGAAATACTGGACGTTTAATTTTCACGAAAATCAACTTAACTCTAGTAGCCAGGTAGGGTTGAGTACTAAGACACTAAATAAATCCCGCAAATCACCTTTACTCGAGTAGCCAGGTAGGGTTGAGTACTGAATCACTAAATAAATTCCACAAATCACCTCTACTCCAGTAGCCAGGTAGGGTTGAGTATGCATTTATGTCTCCACTAACGTAGTGTCGTAGTTTGTATCCAAAATGCAAAACCATTCCCAAATGCAAACTCAACCCTACGTCCTGGCGCCTAGAGTTCTCTACTAGGAGGCTAGAGAACTCTACTAGGCGCCTAGAGTTCTCTACCTGGCGACTAGAGTACTGTACTAGGCGGCTGGAGTACTATACTAGGCACCTAGAGTACTCTACTAGGCGACTAGAGCACTCTACCTGGCGACTAGAGTACTCTACTAGGCGCCTAGAGTACTGTACTAGGCGCCTAGAGTACTGTACTAGACGGCTAGAGTTCTCTACTAGGCGGCTAGAGTACTGTACCTGGCGCCTAGAGTACTGTACCTGGCGCCTAGAGTACTGTACTAGGCGCCTAGAGTTCTCTACCTGGCGGCTAGAGTACTGTACTAGGCGCCTAGAGTACTGTACTAGGCGCCTAGAGTTCTCTACCTGGCGACTAGAGTACTGTACTAGGCGGCTAGAGTACTCTCAGTAGATCATGTTAAACGTACTAAATCCCGCCTTAACAAGTATACGTTACGAGGACTGGTAGTTCGAGATCAAAACAGCTCACTCCAAACACTACGTATAGCTCTTTTAATAACAATATTTATCCTAGGTCCAATCGCCACTGATATTTTTTAACTCGCTCTTTTGAAAGCCCTTCTGCTGATTTTTGAAAATCCCTAATCCCTATCCCCTTTTATCTATCCATACAAAATTTAATCAAATTTTCATCCAGACGTCCTACAGGTTACAGCTATACCTACAGCAAATAGTAAAGCTAGTAGAGGGCTTTTGGAGCCCCGTTACACTTATCAGATAAAATGGATTCTCTTATATTTGCATTATTTTCCATTGTACCTCCCAAGCCTGTTTACACAGAGATATACCTTAACCTCCAATATTTTAGTCGTGTAAAAATGTAGTCGGAATTATTATAGTCGTAAAATGTTAGTCACAGTGGGTCTGGGCATATAGTCGGCCGAAATTTTAGTCGGCATTTTTGGCGATTTAAAGCCTCAAATTTCGATTTTCAAAGCGTTTTTTCTTAAAGTTATTTGATTTTTGATTATCGAAAATCGTAAATTTTATTATGGCTGACTGAGTACATCCCTACAACCATCTTAATTCTCACAAAATGATATCGAATGTTAGAATGACGTCATAACAATCCATTTTAAGACCAGGTTGCTCTCTCCTAATATCTTAATATGCTAAAGTGCGAAAAACTATGCAAATTATGATTGTAAAAGTAAAGTCTGCGCTTTCTATAGTCGGTTATAATTATGGTTTGCCGAATTTATAGTCGAAATTCGAATTTTGACTAAAAAATAGGCCGACTTTATTTTCGGAGGTTAATTTTGATGGTGGTTGAATTATACGTCAAATGAAATCAGATCTAAATATTTCACCACAACATTCTAACAAATCATTCTTCTTCTTTCCAACATGGATCAATTCGGGTTACTCAACCACTGAATTTTAGAAGCTCTGTCATATAACAGTTTGCCCAAAAGA
>WFMF01000032.1:751524-834048 GCA_011033025.1 Beroe forskalii
GATGCTGCGGGTCAGTCACTGGCAGACCGTTCCTTCGTCAAATTGTCTGCACTTTCGAGAAAAGATTCCAAAAACATTTCCAGAGCTTTGGAGATAATCACGGGAACAGCGGAAGCTACCTTGCCAACTTCTTCATCCGACTGCATGATTTTCTTGATGCGAGCCGGGGCAAAGCGGGCGTTGTATTTCTTCTTGGTGGGCATTTTCAGAGGCAGAGTCCAAACTTTACATACCCTACGAAAACATCGTTTTAAACTCAAAATCATAATAAACAACACGTGTCCAAAACACTAAAATAGAATTGGCAGACACCATCCTAAACGGAAAATTTGCCATCAAACGCACATGGTTTCGAAATGCGGCGCCAATTTGCGCGCGTTTTTGAGCATCAAAGTGCCTATCCAAGGCTATTGAAACACAAAATCGTGCTAGTCGCGAAGTAAATATCGCAAATTTGTCCCGTTTATACAGTTATTTGTGCATAGTAACTTGAGGAATCAATGTATCAATGTATGAAATGGTACCTGCAATACAAAGATAACAAAATAAAGGTGCAGTCTAGGCAATTTGGTCAACTACGTGAAATATTCCATTGATAGAATAAAAACCTAACATGCAAATAATTCAAAATAACAAAATTGGCGAAATGACCATTTGAATTCAATTAAACCTAAATTAACAATAAAAACGAATATGTATAATATTATATGCACCGGATTTTTTTGCAAAATTTAACTTTTATGCTCGATTCAAGAGGCGAAAATCAGTTGAAGCGTTGTTTGATACCATGAGAATACAAAATACTCCTAAATCTGGAGGCCTGCGATCAAGGAACAGATGTTGTCCAACTCCCAAACCACGAGTCTTCCATCTTTGCCAGAAGTTGAAAACTTGGTGACTTTGTTGTTGGCGGTCGAAATTGACCGGATTTCGGTGATACAGTTGGCGTGCGTTGTTTCAAGGGTGGTGGCAGCTGAAATTAACACGATTTCTGGGGTATTGGGCATTAATAAGGGTGAACATCGATAGATTTGGAGATGTAGAGCTTTCAAATAATTGACACGATGCTCAGAAAATTTCAAATTTTCTTGATTTTGAGTGATTTGATTCTACAGTGGACGTGGTTTGGAGGATAAAGGGAGGCGGGTCACCCTGTGCGTTTTGTCAACCTATGTCCTTTTGCTTTCTTTTAAAAACCTTTTTCGATTTCCGGACAAAACGGACAGTGAAATCCCAAGGAGAAGGGAATTCTAGATCTACAGGAAAGGAAAAGGTGGGAAGGTAGGAGGATTTCATGCTGTCCAGAAAAAAGCAGTGTTCTTCCAGGTGGCAGCTTCCTCGGCCTGGCCCTGTACATCGAGTTTCTTGAACCTATCCATAGCACTCATGTTACTATTGCTACTCTTCTGCTTCTTGACATCCAACTTAGCACCGAACTCAAGTTTATCAGGTGTCATGGGTAAGATGGGCAAGCGAAGGACAGGGGAAGGAAAGGGGAGAGGAGAAAAAGGAGGAGGACTTTAGGAGGATTTCACGGGTGTACAGAAAGAATAGCAAAATTCCTTCAACGCCTTTCAATTTACTGGGATCACTCGGCCCCCTTTCACGCAGGTATAATCGTTGGAATCCAAACTACGTAAGTGCCCGTAGATAACGTATGGAATGTAAAAAGAATTCCCTTTTTCTACTCAAGTTTATCAGGCGTCACTTTGTAGAGGTCAGGAGAGTTGCTATGTCCTGCTACCACGATACTCTCTTCACTCAGCCACAGTACACAGCAGTAGGGCAGGTAGGAGGTGTGAACTGTGTGGACCTGAAGCAGGGAAGGGTTAGAAACGATACTCTCCTCACTCAGCCAAAACACAGCAGTAGGGTAGGTAGGAGGTGTGAACTGTGTGGACCTGAAGCAGGGAAGGGTTAGAAACTATACTCTCCTCACTCAGCCACAGTACACAGCAGTAGGGCAGGTAGGAGGTGTGAACTGTGTGAACCTGAATAGGGTGGGGTTAGAAACTATACTCTCCTCACTCAGCCACAGTACACAGCAGTAGGGCAGGTAGGAGGTGTGAACTGTGCGGACCTGAAGCAGAGAAGGGTTAGAAACTATACTCTCCTCACTCAGCCACAGTACACAGCAGTAGGGTAGGTAGGAGGTGTTAACTGTGTGGACCTGAAGCAGGGAAGGGTTAGAAACTATACTCTCCTCACTCAGCCACAGTACACAGCAGTAGGGAGGTGTGAACTGTGTGGAACTGAAGCAGGGAAGGGTTAGAAACTATACTCTCCTCACTCAACCACAGTACACAGCAGTAGGGCAGGTAGGAGGTGTGAACTGTGTGGACCTGAAGCAGGGAAGGGTTAGAAACTATACTCTCCTCACTCAGCCACAGTACACAGCAGTAGGGCAGGTAGGAGGTGTGAACTGTGTGAACCTGAAGCAGGGAAGGGTTAGAAACTATACCCTCCTCAGTCAGCCACAGTACACAGCAGTAGAGAGGTGTGAACTGTGTGGACCTGAAGCAGGGAATAGTAAGGAACTTTAACTGAGTCCCACTGAGTTCATGTTAATATGATAAATTTTGTTGGGCGTATTATAAAGCGCGATGACAGAGAAATTAGAAGGGGAGCTAGCTAAATATTTTTAGCCGAAGTTTTAAGTGAAATTGCGTTTGATCCCGAAACTTTCCACGAACGCTGCCACGGACCTTCTCGAGGTTGGTGGAGTTGACGAGGTTGACACTGGAGTCGTGTGCCACCCACGCCAGCAGGGTGCCAGAGGGAGAGAAGTGAACTCCGTGCACCCAACCGCTGTTAGTGTCGAACTCAGCCAGGAGTGTGCCGAACTTGCTCAGTTTGCGGTGGGGCAAATTAACTGAAATATATGTTACAGCGCAACAGTGAACGAGCTGTAACTGGTGTCGAGGTAAACTGGAGCCAGAATTGACAAAGTAGAACTGGAGTGAGAATTAATTCACTTGAACTGGTGTCAGGCTAAAGTCAAGAAAAACTGGTGTCATGATTGACCTATAAGAACTTGTGTCAAGATGAAGTTCCGTAAAACTGGTGTCATGATTTACTCACGTAAAACTGGTGTCAGGATTAACTCACGTAAAACTGGTGTCAGGGTTCACTCAAGTAAAAATGGTGTCAGGATTAATTCATGTAAAAATGGCGTCAGGATTAACTCACGTAAAACTGGTGTCAGGGTTCACTCAAGTAAAAATGGTGTCAGGATTAACTCACGTAAAACTGGTGTCAGGGTTAACTCACGTAAAACTGGTGTCAGGATTAACACACGTAAAACTGGTGTCAGGATTAACTCACGTAAAACTGGTGTCAGGACAAAGAAGTCAGCTAAGGCCTAAGGACTAATTCAGTAGCAGTTAATAAAATAACTCACTTCGGCATCCATGTGGATGTCTGGGGTTTGTCAGACATTTCCTTGAGGGCAGCAGAGAAGACCCTGCACTTGAAGTCACAGGAGCCCCACCGCAATGAGGTGGTTACTGGGATGCCAGGATACACAGAGGATGGTGGAGCGGATAGGTTTCTTGATGTGCTTACTCACCCACCTGGGTAGGACAGAGGCATGAGGGATCCAACACAGCAACATATACACTGAACTCAAATAAAACGAAACTAAAACAACAATTGCTTATCCAACTATCCAATAATGAACTTCAAAATTTCATGAGTTGATAGTTGTAGATAAAAATGGGTGTGGTGAGCTTGGCAAATTCTGTGAACAGCATTCAGCAACAGCCAAAACCAATTGCCACCATCAACCAGTTGGTCTCGAGGTCGAAGTAGCCAGCATATTAACATGCTTGCTATAACTAAGTCACGAAATAAGTACTGAACAACGATATTTACTTAGTTGGTAAAATAGCGAAATACCTTTAACTATAACTATTGGACATTGGTATTTTAAAACACCTGAAACTAACCAGTTGTTCTCAGGGTCGAAGTAGCAGATGGAGAGGAGTCGGGCCCCGCTCCCCACCGCAAACCTGTCCTCCTGGGGAGACCACCTTACAAAGGTGGCTGCTCGGTTGATTCGCAGTAGCACCAAACACGGCTTCCAGCTACCTGGAGAGGATATAGTACAGTTTGAACGATATTGGGGGTGGGGGCCAGATATATAGCACAGTTTGAACGATATTGGGGGATACAGTGTCTACTTTGTTTGTGTCCTTTTCCAATTCTTTGATTCTTGGACTGGTTTATGAGACAAGTTGGACACGTCAGTTTTGTCCACTTTATAAAATGACAAAACGTATAATTTTTTCCTTCATAAATTAAAATTCAAATCTTATAATAATAATAATAATATCAATTTTTTACAGCACTCACACTAACAATATCCATTCTTCCCATATAACAAGAGGCAACTGCCATGTGCTGAAGGCAGAAATCAAGTCAATTACGAAAACTGTTAAAAGAGTCACCCACTAAGGACTAAAAATATTTATATAGTTACTCATATTGAAAATAAACTGAATATATAAACTTAAAGTGTACTCTTTTAAAACTACTACATACTATTGTGATTATAATGTAAGAAAAATTAAATAAAAACAAGCACTGACTATTGTTCCACTGAGTCAAAATATTCTGAGCACTGATGGAAAATACATGCATGCAGCAGTCAGCACTGCATCAGGGAGAATGGGGATGCTATCTTAACGTTACTCAAATTCATGTACAGTAAAATGTCATAATAATACATTAATTAAAATATCACGAACATAACCACAGCCAGCCACTTGCAGACTTCTAACCTGTATCTTCCTGGTAGTTCCACACATAAGCATTCCTGTCTCCAGCACATGTTACAATTCTGTTGGTGGTAGGAGCCCAATCCACACTTGTAACCCGCTCCAAGTGCTGTTCTAGAGTGTTGCTCACAGAGTAGCTGCAAAGATTAATTCAGGATGCTTTTAGTATGTAAGTGCTGTAAAAATTGATAGTATCATCATCATTAGGGATGATGATGTTCACACATGATTGTTCACACATTATGCAATTTTCGGCTGATTTTACCCCCCCCCCCCCTTATGAATTTGAATATCCTCCCCTTGTTATCATGTTTACAGTAGTTTCATTTATTACAATACCTAACATGTAAAGCAACCATTCAGAACCCCCCCAGGCCTAGGTCATACATACCAATGTGAATGAATATAAAATGTGAATGATCCCTTTAAAATCCTGTTGCTATGGTAACATTTTTTTGGTACAGAAAAAGTGTAAATTTCAATTGCATTGGCAGAAATTTGTGAACATGAGTAGCACCACTATGTGAGCTACATTATTAGCAGGCCCAATGCTACTTCAATGCACAATGAAAGAGGTAAGTAGAGATTTATTTATTAACTTCTAAGTAGAGAATGAATGATGATGAATATATCCCTTATGGATTTGGTTTGAATTACAACCATTTGAATTGATTAAGTTTATAACCTCAATTGTAAGAATGAATTACAAGAATTAATTATAAGAATGAATACTGATTTCACGGATCAGGTTGTATGAATACATCAAGAAAACAAAACTTAGTTTCCATCAGGACCTTTTTTCATCACATGTGTGTTAGGGCTCGAGTTGCTAACAACAACTTGACTAAGGTCAGCATTGAATGCATGGCTGCTTATGGGCTCATTGAATAGTTGCTGAAAATGATTGTCAGGTAGAGGTGACTTCTGAAATCTTGCATAAATGCAAACATATGGTGGAAAAAATTAATTAATTAGTTCTCATGATATAAAGTGTGTCAGAACCCAATAAATATAAATATACTGCTATGGTGGAAAAGTGAAATACCTCCATATGAACAACTACAAACAGCTAGAGTAAATCTTATAGTCCATGAAGATTCACTTAATACTGAACATTATTACCTGGACAACAGGCATAGTTGGAACTTGGAGCCCCGGACTCTGGTCAGTCTACGTGAGCTCAAATTTAGTTTTAAATTAGTTGCATTGTGGTTTGAGCTCGGAAACACCCCTCACAATTATATGTAATGTTTCTGATTTCAAAATAAGAAACTTACAACACAACACATATTGAATTAACTAACTGAGCTAGGTGCTTATCACCAAATGGAGTTTTCTGAGGACGAGAAATAATATAATCATTTTCAATGTTGTATTCTCGAAACTGGCAGTAAACCAGTGGTGTAAAGTAGTTCTGATTTGAATCCATTTTTGCATTCTTAGTGTTTTACTATGGGGTCTCCCTCAGTCTATGCTAAAAGCAATCAAGTTCAACAAGAATAAATAGTGTCATTTAAACATTTGTTAGAAGTCCAATATTCTCAGTGACATATCATTCATTGATTTAGGGCACAATTTCATAGGCCAAATTCAATGAACAAAATTTCTGCTGAGTTGAATTGAATACCATTTCTACAGCACAATCACAAAAGCTTTCTGATGATTTACATAAAGGAACATCTTGGTTGTCTTTAGAGAACCAATTCAATTCAATTCAATTATATATTTTTATAGCACATTCAACTAATATATACCTACTGTCTACTGTATAGTTACTTTATAATCTTATATATAATTTGGAGATGGCACGTGAATTTTGTCTGTTTGTGCGGGCGCACATTTTAAATTTGAGCTTGCCAAGAGATTATTAAGAGAAACGAAGGCTAAGATGCGCATAATGGTACCGTTGCTATGGAAACAGATTTTTGTGCACGTGCAGATTATGATCAGTTCTATGCGAATGCTTTCTATTACGCTACGAATGTTTAATGCTGTGCTGTAGCTTTTTGAAAATTTTTGACGTTTTCTTTATTTCAATTTGAAGATCTCAAGATGATGAATGGGCATAACTTGAATAATGGAGGATATTCCAGATGGATTTCTTTCATTCTGGCAGAGGTTGGTAAATGGTCGATAATCAAAGTTGAGTCGGTGAAAACAGTAGCTACGAAATTTAATGTTTAAAGCAATTTAAGGTTTAAAACCATCAAATATAAGTGTAGCAGGTTACGAAGACAGTTCCTAGCCTGGATTAATGGAAAAAACAAAATTTGTCCAATGTCGGTATGAGAATCGGTTGTCAGAATTAACATCATCTTGCAATCATAACGTAACAAAAGTCACATCGTTTAGCACGACTAAGATAAACCAAAGGACAACTCTTCACTCTGCTCCTTCATAAAACTAAATATTTTATTTCGTTGATAACTGATCGGATTTTTTGATGTGGTAAAAAGTATCCAATCACTTTGATTGGTAGTATTTAAAATTTACGAAAGAAAAGCTGTGTAGCAGCGTCAAGTGAGATGTGTTTTTGCAGGCCCAAGGCCCAAACGGGCCTGCTAGTCTTTTATATTATGAGGCTTCTGGGTTGTGCTGAGGGTCAGCACCAAGACATACCATTTGCAATCAAACTCTCAGAATTAACTATGGGTGCAGCAGATGACATTGGACAACCACAAGCCATTTCAAGGCAGAGACGTCCACAATAGGAGAAGAGGGAGACTGGTATAATATATGCCTGAGCCATTCAACTCAATTGCATGATAATAAACTACCATATATTTAGTCCTTGACGGGAGGCCCTTTCGACAAATTTAAATATCTAAATTTGACTTGGTGCCTGCCCTCAGCACACTACAGATGCTTCATTTTATAACCCAACGGTAGTTTGCTCTAACCAGATCCCTAGTTTTATGCGCGCGCGGCGCCTTGCTCCAAACGACGTGACGCCCCTGGTTAGGGATCATTCACATATTACGTAATCAATTTTTGGGCATTTTTTACCCCCCTCCCCCCCCTCCGTAATCAAACGTAATCATGGCCAAACCCCCCCTCTTTTTTGGAAAATATTACGTAATCATGGCCCAACCCCCTCCAGTTTTTTTTGACGCCACCAAAAACTATATTAACTGACAAAAATTAGAACAGTATCGTGTGTTTCAATTCAATCATCAGCATCATCGACCTGAAGATGACATTCAAAGCTTCTTTTAGTTTTTCCTACGGAAATCTCGCCTACGACAACTCTCTTCCTCAAATGCATCCTCATCTGCTCATCATCCTCCTTTACCTCCAACAGATCATCCTCCTCCTCCTCTACACCTGAGGCCCCCAGTTCCACTAAAGAGCCAGAAATCAACGTCTTGGTCCCACCTCAACCTCCTTCAAAACCGATGGAACCAAAGTTCAGTATCTGTGTCCTGCTCATCTGCCACCAAAGCCGACAGAACCCAAGATCCCTAGTCCCTAAGTGTCAGATCAGAGTCTGGCAACTTCACAGACAACTGCAGCTTCCTACACCTTCATCAAAAAGATTGATTCCTGGATAATATAATGGAGCTGCGGATGTACGCCAAGACCTGCTCTGGCATCAACTCTAGAGCTCTAGGGAAAGAAAGGCCTCCGAACCTCTGATCAAGCACAGAGCAGCAAACCTTATATACAAAGAGGCACTGAAGTGGTTGGGAAGAGTTCAACGAATGGAGTACATCCCTCCTATATGGGAAGCACTAAAGGAACTATACATTCTGAACCAATATGAGTTAGAGTAGATCATATTTTAATCATAATTATGAAATTTTGACAATTTTTTCTGCAAATGGTTAATTTTTGGTAAAAAAAATTCGGAAATCCTTTAAATTTTCATAAAAAATTCTTGAAATTTTCATGAAAATTCTTGAAACTTTCATGAAAATTCTTGAAATTTTCATGAAAATTATTGAAATTTTTATGAAAGTTCTTGAAATTTTCATGAAAATTCTTGAAATTTTCATGAAAATCCTTGAAATTTTCATGAAAATTTAAATATTTTGATTACGTAATCATTTGCCAAACCCCCTCTGTAATCAAACGTAATCATTTGGAAACCCCCTCCCCCCCTCGGCTGATTACGTAATATGTGAACGATCCCTTAGGGGAAATGGTAGTGAAGAAGAATATATTTCAAGTTTGTAGGATGTTACCCTACCCTCCGCCGCGCACGCAACGTTTTCCGCAGGGAGGAACACGACCCTCCAAACCTCCGAGTGTTGCGCGCAGGGATGGGAGAAATCCATCAAATTTCAAGTTTGTGCTGTAAAAAATTAATAATTGAATTGGGTTGAATTTAGCTAAATAGAGTGGTAGATATAAATAATGTGTGCGAACGCGCGCTGCAGCTGCTCAGCTGCTTCCCTACCACCTACGAGACGCGCCACACAACACCAACATTGTTATAAGGCGCCCGTAACGTTTGTCGGTTGATCGAATGGAATTGGTCAATCGATCAACTCCATTGGAACGAATGATGACATGATGTGTTTTACTGGTCACTAATGACTTGAATCGTGTTTGAATTAGCAATATTTTGTTGTTTCCCTACTAGCTCGAAGATTTTCTATCTAAAACACATCAGTCGATCAAATGAAGTTGATCGATCGACCAATTCCATTCGATCGACCGACGAACGTTACGGGCGCCTAAGTGTTCAGATTTGTAGGATGCTACATTGCTACCCAACCCCGCACGCACAACGCTCTCCATGCCATTTGGACGGTCACGAAAAAACTGGGTTTCTTGAGCCCTCATGGGTTGTAGGTGTGTGTTGCTGTTGTCGTAAAATATAAATTTGCAATATCCTGAACTGGGTCATCAGTCAAAAAATCGAGGCCTTCTTTCTTGGTTGGATCCAACTGTACTGACGAGTGAACTTTCACTTTCAGAGGATAAGTTTAAACTTTTACATATTTTGAAGAGTAACTCCTGCTCCCTATTTAAGCCCAATAAGGCCACTAAGGTATGATATGTTCACTTATGTCCATATTTCTATCCTTAAATGTGGGTGAGTTGAAAATAAAAAGCTAAACAGATTTAGATTCCTTTATTGAAAATTATTTGTTTCACTGCATCAATGATCAATCACATTTTGGGACTTAATTGCATGATGTGATATGAATATTGATTAGTTGGTTTTGAGATTGCCCTTTGAGTTCGAAATACCATAATGTTATTTACTTTTAACTTATAGAAAATTATTTGTTAATTAATTGATCAATCACATCAAACACAACAGATTTAAGTTGATCATTTAACAATGTAGCTTCATTCTATCATAGAAACATTAAAATAACTCCAGACTAATGAACATATTTTATAGGATGGTGCTACAATCATTTAGAGTTTGTGGCAATCATTCAAGAGCCTTCAAAACTTTGTTACTTGATATTGATCAATTGGGTATGAGATTAGAGATGGTTAAATACCATAATGCTTACTTTACTTTTACTTTATGGAAAATTATTTGTTTCACTGCATCAATGATCAATCACATCAAACACAACAGATTCAAGTTGATCATTTAACAATGTAGCTTCATTCTATCATAGAAACATTAAAATAACTCCAGACTAATGAACATATTTTATAGGATGGTGCTACAATCATTTAGAGTTTGTGGCAATCATTCAAGAGCCTTCAAAACTTTGTTACAAAGAGGAAAATGTGTAAGAATTAGTCAGTCCTTGAAACATTCAAAATTTGAATGGGATGATGAAAAGGGATCCAAAGATGGCAAGAAGTTTCTCCTTCTTGCTGCTGCAGCTGGTGCATTTGTGAGTGCTAATAAAGGTAAGTGTTTTTGAAAATTTAATTACTTGTTTTATTAAAATTACTTGTTTTATTTAAAGATAGTACCTACCTATTCCTGAAAATGTATGTAATACACAACCAGAATATTTTAGCACCTAATTCTGTTACTTTTTTGTAGGATGTTAATGCCAACTTAACATCTTAATTATATATAGGTTTAAAGTACTGTATCTGTGCACATATGAACTGCATTTGCACACAATATTAGAGGTGGCATCCACACATTATTCAAATCCCAACATGTTTGAGTTGCTATGGCAGGAAATGTCATCATGGGCTGTAAAATATGCAAAAATATGTGTAGGTATTCATATTTGAGAATTTTTGTGTTTCACTGAAATGATCAATCACATCAAACATGTAGGTATACATGATTTTTTTACAAAGTTTCACAAAGTTTGCTTCCATTTAAATATCTTAAGAAGAACATGAAATTAAACTGTAGGATCACAAATTTAAGATGAGTGCTGATGCTCAATTGTAATGATATGACCCCCACCCTAGATGATGATGTGGTGGATGCAGGAAATTTCAATGAAAACCTCCCAACATACACTGCAAGGGATGTCATGGCAAGAGATGGGAGCACTCCTCATGATGAGATGTCTTTATCATCCAAAGTATGGGTGTCATACAAAGAAGGCATGAAAGAGTTCTTTTTCACACACTACCTTCCTACCTATAAATCTATTTTTGATTTTGCCATCTATTATTATCTGCCTTGTGATTTAGATCTATTTGGAATTGCTTTACATGCTGGGTGCATTCCTATTGACATACTGTCTTTTATTAAGTAGAAACCTATAATTATTTCATCTATTTATTTAACATGACGTGGAATTTATCGAACAGGTGTTTATGATGTGACTGACTTCATTACAAAGCATCCTGGAGGTGAAAAATTGCTTATTGGAGCTGGTGGTCCTATTGAACCTTTCTGGTCCCTCTATGCTGTCCATAAGAAGCCATACGTGAGCTTTCATGAAGAGTTTGTCTTCCGTGTCTTCTTAAATTTCGTTTAATCTGAAAATCTCCTGCATTGTTTCCTGAATTTATAGATTTGTTATCTATACAATTTACATGGCAGGTATTTAAACTATTGGAAGAATATCGAATTGGGAACCTTGCCACATCAGATGTAGTGAAGGAGGACAGTAATGATCCTTATGCAGATGATCCTCAAAGGCACCCAGTATTCAATATCAACAACAGTAAACCTTATAATGCAGAGCCACCACTAAACATCTTAGCAGACAACTTTATCACCCCCAAGTGAGCTTGGTTTTATGTAATGTGACATTTCTTTTAATTCAATTATTTAAAGTAACGTTGTTATATTATATATTTAAATAATACGATTAATTACGGCTCTGGATTTTACTGAACATAGATACCTTTTTTTAATCAATTCATAACATCTATCTATTTCAGTGAATTGTTCTATGTCAGAAATCACCACCCAGTCCCCAATATCCAGCCTGAGGACTATGAATTGCAGGTAATTTTATCCCTCTCAGAATCAAGGTTGGGTTTGTGGTATCTATTTATTAAGCCATCCCTATTTAACCACACATACAATTGGAAAACGCAATCTTCAATTTTATGTTAGAACGTAATTTTCGCTAGTTGTAAGAAACAAAGAAGCATACTATACAATTAATGATCAAAATCAAGTTAAAAACCACATCGTCACTTTCACAGCACTAATGTCAATTGTGCATATTCAGATAGAAGGTATTGGACTGGAAGAACCGGTAATTCTAACCCTCTCCGACTTGGAGACCAAGTTCCCTCAAACCACAATCACGGCAGCTATTCAGTGTGCTGGTAACAGGAGAGCGGATATGGCACAGGTAGGATTGGTGTGATTATATGAACCTGCACATGCAAGAACGGGCCCACTTTTTCAATTTGTTGCTAGACGTGATCAGGACATAATATAGACGCACCTACAGGTGAAATTTTGAAAGAATCTGAGACTTTTTTGAAAAATTTTTCGAATTTTTCAAAATGCAAGAACAGGCTATGAAACATGGACTATCATAGATAAGCCTTTGGATGATATTTGAAATCTGTAATGCAAGAACGGGCAAAATAACTTAGCTCGGGGTTCAAACAGAAATTTCTAGCAAATACTGGGCCACGTTACTTAGACCACCACAAAGTCATTCCAGGCCAGAATTTGGGCTATCTTACATAGCCCACTTTTTAATGACACATGGTCGTTTTTCATGTGGGCTAAGTTAAGATGGCCAATTTTTTTCTGAGAATTATAGATTTGAATTTACCTGTTTCATATGGTCTAAGTCAACATAGCCCATTATTACACAAATATGAGGTTACAAATCCAGGCTTATTCAGTATGGCAAAATATGTATTTTTGGGCCATCTGCTTACATAAGTAAGTCAAAGTTAAGATTTGTATAATGAAATTCTTCCTGGGAGCCACACAATGCGTGATTCCACGGCAGTTATTAATTTGTCTCATACTACAGAGTCATGATCTGACAAGCAAGGAACTCTGCAGCTGAAAATCAAAACTGTCAGGTCGACAGAAGGCCCTACAGAAAGATCCCGAGCGACTTCATCGCTTTCAAACTCACAATGTAACAGAACCCTTCATAGCACTCAGAATTCAAAAACACATCGCTTCCTCTTGACTCCTTGAGGCAGCATTAAAGCTGAGTTCTTCTGTGTCTAATTTTTCGCAGGAACCAACATCTTCTGTAGACAGAAACTGAGCATAATTGAAAGTTGTATCCATAGGACTGGTTGACTAACCTAGGAAGTCATACGATAAGCCTGCCAACACAGGAATGGTCCTTAGTATCTAGAAGACAGCTTGAAAGGGCTTCATATAACACTCCTTAATACGCCTCAGCACTTCATCATGATTACCTATACAGCTTCTCAGCAATTCAGTTACTCCATAAGTTCATGGAGCGCTTTCAAACTTGCAAATTCACCAGACCGTGTCCAAGCCTCTCCAGATCGCTTCCATGTGCTCCAATTTGCTTCCAAGCCCTCTAGATCTTTTCCCAGCTCTCTGGATCGTTTCCAAGCGCTCCAAATCACTTGACCTAGCCTTTCGGATAGAAACAAATAATGATGCATTTATACGCAAACATTCCCCTAGTCCAATTGTGTCAGAGTATTTTCTGAATTTTGATCAGTATCTCGGGGGGGGGGGGGGTCGTCCTAATAAACATACTAGTTAAATCATCAAATTTTGCAGGTCAGTACAGGTTGATCCAACTAAGAAAATGCTGGTTGCAGAATTTTAAATTTCGGCCATTTTCACGATTTACAGCCTCTCAAAAAACCCATTTTCGGCCTAAAATAGGCTTTTTTGTCTATAATCGTCCACAAGGACCAAAAATAAGGCCATAAACTGCTTTGTCCCATGTGACTGCTTTCCAGGAAGTGTACTAGAACCAAATAACGATGCATTTATACGCAGAGTTTTCCCCAAGTCCAATTGTGTCAGAGTATTTTCTGAATTTTGATCAGTATCTCGGGGGGGGGTCGTCCTACTAAACTTACTAGTTAACTCATGAAATTTTGCAGGTCAGTACAGTTTGATCCAACTAAGAAAATGCTGGTTGCAGAATTTTGAATTTCGGCCATTTTCACGATTTACAGCCTCTCAAAATCCCCATTTTCGGCCTAAAATGGACTTTTTTTGTCTATAATTGTCCACAAGGACCAAAAATAAGGCTGGAAACTGCTTTTTCCCATGTGACTGCCTTCCAGAGAGTGTACTAGAACCAAATAATGATGCATTTATACGCAGAGTTTTCCCTAGGTCCAATTGTGTCAGAGTATTTTATGAATTTTGATCAGTATCTCGGGGGGGGGCCTCCTAGTAAACTTACTAGTTAACTCATGAAATTTTGCAGGTCAGTACAGTTTGATCCAACTAAGAAAATGCTGGTTTCAGAATTTTGAATTTTGGCCATTTTCACGATTTACAGCCCCTCAAAAACCCCATTTTCGGCCTAAAATAGGCTTTTTTGTCTATAATCGTCCACAAGGACCAAGAATAAGGCTGAAAACTGCTTTTTCCCATTTGACTGCCTTCCAGAGAGTGTACTAGAACCAAATAATGATGAATTTATACACAGAGTTTTCCCTAGGTCCAATTGTGTCAGAGTATTTTATGAATTTTGATCAGTATCTCGGGGGGGGGGTCGTCCTAATAAACTTACTAGTTAAATCATCAAATTTTGCAGGTCAGTACAGGTTGATCCAACTAAGAAAATGCTGGTTGCAGAATTTTGAATTTCGGCCATTTTCACGATTTACAGCCTCTCAAAAACCCCATTTTCGGCCTAAAATAGGCTTTTTTGTCTATAATCGTCCACAAGGACCAAAAATAAGGCTGGAAACTGCTTTGTCCCATGTGACTGCCTTCCAGAGAGTGTACTAGAACCAAATAATGATGCATTTATACACAGAGTTTTCCCTAGGTCCAATTGTGTCAGAGTATTTTATGAATTTTGATCAGTATCTCGGGGGGGGGTCCTCCTACTAAACTTAGTTAACTCATGAAATTTTGCAGGTCAGTACAGTTTGATCCAACTAAGAAAATGCTGCTTTAGAATTTTGAATTTTGGCCATTTTCACGATTTACAGCCCTCAAAAACCCCATTTTCGGCCTAAAATAGGACTTTTTGTCTATAATTGTCCACAGGACCAAAAATAAGGCTGAAATATGCTTTCCCATGTGACTGCCTTCCAGAGAGTGTACTAGAACCAAATAATGATGCATTTATACACAGAGTTTCCCTAGGTCCAATTGTGTCAAGTATTTATGAATTTTGATCAGTATCTCGGGGGGGTCCTCCTACTAAACTTACTAGTTAACTCATGAAATTTTGCAGGTCAGTACAGTTTGATCCAACTAAGAAAATGCTGGTTTCAGAATTTTGAATTTCGGCCATTTCACGATTTACAGCCTCTCAAAACCCCATTTTGGCCTAAAATGGACTTTTTGTCTATAATTGTCCACAAGGACCAAAAATAAGGCTGAAAACTGCTTTTCCCATGTGACTGCCTTCAGAGAGTGTACTAGAACCAAATAATGATGCATTTATACACAGAGTTTTCCCAAGTCCAATTGTGTCAGAGTATTTTCTGAATTTTGATCAGTATCTCGGGGGGGGTCCTCCTACTAAACTTACTAGTTAACTCATGAAATTTTGCAGGTCAGTACAGTTTGATCCAACTAAGAAAATGCTGGTTTCAGAATTTTGAATTTCAGCCATTTTCACGATTTACAGCCTCTCAAAATCCCATTTTCGGCCTAAAATGGACTTCTGTTTATAATTGTCCACAAGGACCAAAATAAGGCTGAAATATGCTTTTTTCCATGTGACTGCCTTCAGAGAGTACTAGAACCAAATAATGATGAATTTACACAGAGTTTTCCCTAGGTCCAATTGTGTCAGAGTATTTTATGAATTTTGATCAGTATCTCGGGGGGGTCCTCTACTAAACTTACTAGTTAACTCATGAAATTTTGCAGGTCAGTACAGTTTGATCCAACTAAGAAAATGCTGGTTTCAGAATTTTGAATTTTGGCCATTTTCACGATTTACAGCCCTCAAAACCCCATTTCGGCCTAAAATAGGCTTTTTGTCTATAATCGTCCACAAGGACCAAGAATAAGGCTGAAAACTGCTTTTTCCCATTTGACTGCCTTCCAGAGAGTGTACTAGAACCAAATAATGATGCATTTATACACAGAGTTTTCCCCAGGTCCAATTGTGTCAGAGTATTTTCTGAATTTTGATCAGTATCTCGGGGGGTCCTCCTACTAAACTTACTAGTTAACTCATGAAATTTTGCAGGTCAGTACAGTTTGATCCAACTAAGAAAATGCTGGTTGCAGAATTTTGAATTTCGGCCATTTTCACGATTTACAGCCTCTCAAAATCCCCATTTTCGGCCTAAAATGGACTTCTTTGGTTATAATTGTCCAAAAGGACCAAAAATAAGGCTGAAATATGCTTTTTCCCATGTGACTGTCCTCCAGAGAGTGTACTAGAACCAAATAATGATGAATTTATACACAGAGTTTTCCCCAAGTCCAATTGTTTCAAAAGTAGATTCACTGAATTTTGATCAGTATCTCGGGGGGGGGGTCCTCCTAATCATAAAAAACTAGTTAACTTATGAAATTTTGCAGGTCACGTACAGTTTGATCCAACTAAGAAAATGCTGCTTCAAATTTTGAAGAACAAAGCTAATTTTCACGATATACAGCCTGACCTAACCCCATTTTCGGCCTAAAACTTAGATTTTGAATTGTTTTGTAAGAGAACAAAAATAACTTCAAAAACCCATTTTTCGGCAAATCATTTTCCCATTTGACTGCATTCCAAACAAATGCCCTTGCACCCATTCAGTTTTGAATTTATAATCAGAAGGAGTTCTACCTACTTCCACTGATATTATTGTAGCATATTTTAAGATCAGTCAAGAGTATTTAGGTGCTTTCCATTCAAAATTTTGAAAACAGTCAAGAGAATCTTGAATTCAATTGATTCTCAGGCAAATTGGTTGCAGAATTTTGAATTTCGGATTTCAGGTGTTCAGTTTTTGGGTCCCTTCTCTTAATTAAATGGCTTCTTTGTCTATATGACTGCACAGGACCAAAAATAATATGAAAATTCTTTTTTCCATGTGACTGCATTCCAGAGAGTTGAATTTGCAATTTTCAAATGATGATGAATTTATACTGCTTTTCCCCCATTTTCATTTGTTGAAGAGTATTTTCTTCATTTTGATAAGTTCCTTAAGGACCTAAAAATAAATTTCAAAACTGAGTTTGTCAATTTTGCAGGTCAGGAGTTTGTCCAAGAAGAAAATGTAGATAGAATTTTGAATTCTTGGCATTTGAGACGAATTACAGCACAAAAACCCCATTTTGGTTAAAATATTTTTTGTTCATTGTCCACAAGACCAAAAATGAGTGGCTTCCAAATACAACCCATGAATATTTTCAGTTTTACCAGGATTGAGTTGAAGATAGTGTGAAAAGAAAATGCTGGTTAGACTCATCCATTCATTAATAGTTTTGAAACAGAGTGGTATGTCGGTTTTCCCAAGGATCTGATATTCATTTTCTGTTGTTCGGAATGATTTGAAGACCTGGTGATCATCAGTAAACATATGGATGTTGAAGAGAACTGATTTCACTGTTTTGTAAAAAATGCTGGATATAAATATTGAAGAGGATTGGTCCATGAACAGATCCTTGTGGAACACCAAAACTAAAATGGATTCAATTGTTATAGTTGTCCACAAGGAACAAAAATGAAGGCTGAAAACTGCTTTTTCCCATTTGACTGCCTTACAGAGAGTGTATTCAGAACCAAATTTTGATGATTTTATACAGAGAGTTTTCCCTAGGTCCAATTGTAGAGTATTTTTCTGAATTTTGCTGCTGACAAGTCAAGAAGCATGACCACTGTTGCCTTTGTTCTCACAGAGGCTATCAGAAAATTTGACTAATTTATTTCAGCCAAATTCTGTGCCTAAAAAAACCCCTTTTGTATGCTGATTGATTGTCAATGTCAAGATTGTTTTTCTTTAAGTGTTCATTAAGTCTCCTTTGGACTACACTTTCTCTATAATCTTGCCTACAAATGCTGAATTTTCCACAGGTCTGTAAATTTCTGTAAAACCCAATTTCGAGTCTAATGAGCTTCCTTTGATAAGAGGAACTAAATGGGGCTGAATTTGAGGTTTTCCCATGTGATCCATCTAAAGAACCAAATAAGCATTTTATATTTGATCCAAAGAATTGGGTATGAACAAATCAGAGTTTTCTGAATTTAGGGGGGGGGGGCTGGAATGGGATCTAGGCTGCATGATTTTTCGAAATTTTTGGTTTTGTCTACTAAGAAAATCCTTCCAAAAGTAGGTTGAAAACTGCCATTTCTCATGGATGTTTCCAGATCTCGCTAAAACCAAATTTTTGATGAATTTAATATCTTTGTCAGGAGGGAATTGACTTTCTAATTTTATTATCGATTTTTTCAGTGAAATAGAATTGAAGTTGTTCACTGTTTCTTGCAAAGGAGTCAGCAGTTGGAAGGGTGAGACTTTTTTCACTGTCAAGAAATGTATTCACAAATTGGAACAAGCTTTTCTGAGAGTAGTTGTATTTCTCAAAATGCTTTTTGAAATATTCTCTCTTTTTCTTTTCAGCCAATGTGTTGCAAAATTTTCTGAGGTGCACATAGTAATCTTTGTCCTTTTCTGTCATGGTCTTTTTCCAAACTTTTTCAGCCTTCCTTCTTCTAGCTAATTGTTGCCTTATAGGATGAGTCTGAAAACCATTTTGAGTCAGGTATATCACGGATCAATTTGACCAGCAGTGGAGAATTTTTACACAGAGTTTTCCCTGAGGTCCAAAAATAGTCATTTATTTTCTGAAAAGGATCTATCAGACTCTGTGATGTTTAAAACCAAAGTTAATATGAAATTTTGAATGTCAGTCATTTTTATGTTCTAAGAAAATGCTGAATGAGAATTTTTTTCTATCATTTTGAGGGGAGTACAGCCTACTTAAAACTGAAAGATAGGCGTAAAATTTTGCAGTTTGGAATTCATCTGACCAAAATAAGAAAATGCTGGTTTCAAATTTTGAATTTGAGGATTTACTCGAAACGTTTTTTTTAATAAGGCTGAAATATGCTTTTTTCCCATGTGACTGTCTTCCAGAGAGTGTACTAGAACCAGATAATGATGAATTTATACACAGAGTTTTCCCTAGGTCCAATTGTGTCAGGGTATTTAATGAATTTTGATCAGTATCTCGGGGGGGGTCCTCCTACTAAACTTACTAGTTAACTCATGAAATTTTGCAGGTCAGTACAGTTTGATCCAACTAAGAAAATGCTGGTTTCAGAATTTTGAATTTCGGCCATTTTCACGATTTACAGCCTCTCAAAAACCCTATTTTCGGCCTAAAATGGACTTCTTTGTCTATAATTGTCCACAAGGACCAAAAATAAGGCTGAAATATGCTTTTTCCCATGTGACTGTCTTCCAGAGAGTGTACTAGAACCAAATAATGATGAATTTATACACAGAGTTTTCCCTAGGTCCAATTGTGTCAGAGTATTTTATGAATTTTGATCAGTATCTCGGGGGGGGTCCTCCTACTAAACTTACTAGTTAACTCATGAAATTTTGCAGGTCAGTACAGTTTGATCCAACTAAGAAAATGCTGGCTTCAGAATTTTGAATTTTGGCCATTTTCACGATTTACAGCCCCTCAAAAACCCCATTTTTGGCCTAAAATGGACTTTTTTGTCTATAATTGTCCACAAGGACCAAAAATAAGGCTGAAAACTGCTTTTTCCCATTTGACTGCCTTCCAGAGAGTGTACTAGAACCAAATAATGATGAATTTATACACAGAGTTTTCCCTAGGTCCAATTGTGTCAGAGTATTTTATGAATTTTGATCAGTATCTCGGGGGGGGGGTCCTCCTACTAAACTTACTAGTTAACTCATGAAATTTTGCAGGTCAGTACAGTTTGATCCAACTAAGAAAATGCTGGTTTCAGAATTTTGAATTTCGGCCATTTTCACGATTTACAGCCTCTCAAAAACCCCCATTTTCAGCCTAAAATGGACTTTTTTGTCTGCGATTGTCCACAAGGACCAAAAATAAGGCTGAAAACTGCTTTTTCCCATGTGACTGCCTTCCAGAGAGTGTACTAGAACCAAATAATGATGAATTTATACACAGAGTTTTCCCCAAGTCCAATTGTGTCAGAGTATTTTCTGAATTTTGATCAGTATCTCGGGGGGGGGGGTCCTCCTACTAAACTTACTAGTTAACTCATGAAATTTTGCAGGTCAGTACAGTTTGATCCAACTAAGAAAATGCTGGTTTCAGAATTTTGAATTTCGGCCATTTTCACGATTTACAGCCTCTCAAAAACCCTATTTTTGGCCTTAAAATGGACTTCTTTGGTTATAATTGTCCACAAGGACCAAAAATAAGGCTGAAATATACTTTTTCCCATGTGACTGTCTTCCAGAGAGTGTACTAGAACCAAATAATGATGAATTTATACACAGAGTTTTCCCTAGGTCCAATTGTGTCAGAGTATTTTCTGAATTTTGATCAGTATCTCGGGGGGGGGGGTCCTCCTACTAAACTTACTAGTTAACTCATGAAATTTTGCAGGTCAGTACAGTTTGATCCAACTAAGAAAATGCTGGTTTCAGAATTTTGAATTTCGGCCATTTTCACGATTTACAGCCTCTTAAAAAACCCCATTTTTGGCCTAAAATGGACTTCTTTGGTTATAATTGTCCACAAGGACCAAAAATAAGGCTGAAATATGCTTTTTCCCATGTGACTGCCTTCCAGAGAGTGTACTAGAACCAAATAATGATGAATTTATACACAGAGTTTTCCCTAGGTCCAATTGTGTCAGAGTATTTTCTGAATTTTAATCAGTATCTCGGGGGGGGGGTCCTCCTACTAAACTTACTAGTTAACTCATGAAATTTTGCAGGTCAGTACAGTTTGATCCAACTAAGAAAATGCTGGTTTCAGAATTTTGAATTTCGGCCATTTTCACGATTTACAGCCTCTCAAAAACCCCATTTTTGGCCTAAAATGGACTTCTTTGTCTATAATTGTCCACAAGGACCAAAAATAAGGCTGAAATATGCTTTTTCCCATGTGACTGCCTTCCAGAGAGTGTACTAGAACCAAATAATGATGAATTTATACACAGAGTTTTCCCTAGGTCCAATTGTGTCAGAGTATTTTATGAATTTTGATCAGTATCTCGGGGGGGGGGGTCCTCCTACTAAACTTACTAGTTAACTCATGAAATTTTGCAGGTCAGTACAGTTTGATCCAACTAAGAAAATGCTGGCTTCAGAATTTTGAATTTTGGCCATTTTCACGATTTACAGCCCCTCAAAAACCCCATTTTCGACCTAAAAATGGACTTCTTTGTCTATAATCGTCCACAAGGACCAAGAATAAGGCTGAAAACTGCTTTTTCCCATTTGACTGCCTTCCAGAGAGTGTACTAGAACCAAATAATGATGAATTTATACACAGAGTTTTCCCCAAGTCCAATTGCCCCAGAGTATTTTCTGAATTTTGATCAGTATGTGGGGGGGTCGTCCTACTAAACTTACTAGTTAACTCATGAAATTTTGCAGGTCAGTACAGTTTGATCCAACTAAGAAAATGCTGGTTGCAGAATTTTGAATTTCGGCCATTTTCACGATTTACAGCCTCTCAAAATCCCCATTTTCGGCCTAAAAATGGACTTCTTTGGTTATAATTGTCCAAAAGGACCAAAAATAAGGCTGAAATATGCTTTTTCCCATGTGACTGTCTTCCAGAGAGTGTACTAGAACCAAATAATGATGAATTTATACACAGAGTTTTCCCTAGGTCCAATTGTGTCAGAGTATTTTATGAATTTTGATCAGTATCTCGGGGGGGGGTCCTCCTACTAAACTTACTAGTTAACTCATGAAATTTTGCAGGTCAGTACAGTTTGATCCAACTAAGAAAATGCTGCTTTCAGAATTTTGAATTTCGGCCATTTTCACGATTTACAGCCTCTCAAAAACCCTATTTTTGGCCTTAAAATGGACTTCTTTGGTTATAATTGTCCACAAGGACCAAAAATAAGGCTGAAATATGCTTTTTCCCATGTGACTGTCTTCCAGAGAGTGTACTAGATCATTATATAAGAATAACCAAAGTATATCCTGACACCACTCTCCCCTTTAAAAAAATTGAGTTTTATCCAACAAAATGTGACCAACTTTACCAAAATTTAAAATTTATGAAATTTATACCATAATAAATCGAGATTCAAGTTAGGAAATTACACACTTAAATAAATGAAATATAAATTGGGTAAAAAAAATTGCTACACAGCTTTAAAAGTTTAAAAATCAATTTCAATCATCTTATAAAATTCGCAATAATTTCTCAATTTTCCGTTCCAAATCGCTGGACAGGTTTAGACATTCTCCCTGAACGTGTAACAACCCCATGATTATTGATAACATTCTGATTAATTGCCACAGGGGCAATTTGTGACATATCCTGAGGTGGAATATTGAACACATTGCTTCTAAACTGATTTTGATCAACTGTTCTAGCCTAAGTAATGACTTGATTTGATTCCACAATGTTACTAGGAATCATGACCGTAGTTTTTGAAATCACAGGTGTATCATGGGTACTCTCCTGGGGTATGTACCTATTGGTACTTGAGGCATCTTGCTTGGTTTTTCCAGGTTTGAGGAGGTCATGATGTACAATCTTAGTCTTTTTTGATACTGGGTCCATGATGCCCCAGTTAACAGGTCCAATTCTTTTGACTATGATATATGGGCCAACCCATAGTGGGTTCATCTTTGGGTTAGACCCATGGGTACGTTTCAATAACACTTCATCTCCAGGTTTGAAGTCATTGACTCGTGTGGATTTATTGGCCTGCTTCTGGTAATTTCTGATAGCTTCCTCTTTGTTAGCCAAAGCATTCAGCCTTGTTAATTCAGGGTCTAAACTATCATCGGCTGTATGGCACCCCAGTTTATTATCAATTGGCAAGGAAGCTGATATTCCATATGCCATTTGGAATGGAGAGAATTTGGTGGACTTGTTTTGGGTATTGTTGAAGTTAAGAATTGCTTCAGGTAAAACATCATCCCATTGCTGAATTGGGATGTTTCTAGAATGGCACATGCTTCTCAAGATTGTTTTTATTGACTGAATAGCCCTCTCAGCACTGCCGTTGCCTGCAGGGTGATATGTTGACGATCTCAGCTTTTTAATTGCCAGGTCCTCACACAGTTTCCTGATAGCATAACCATCAACATTATTACCCTGGTCAGACTGCAACCATTTTGGTATACCATAATGACCAAACCAGTGGGTCCAAAGCCCTGAAATGATCGTACTAGCTGTAGTATCAGGCATTGCTACTGCAGTAGCCAGTTTGCTGAGGATATCAGTAACCAACAAGAAACTGTGGTTTCCCTTTTCTGACACCGGCATACTGGCTAAATCTAGAGAAATCATTTCGAACAATCTTTCAATTCTCCTTTGATCTTGAACACTTGCTTTGGGCGTTGGACCATGTTTACACTGAGCACAGCTCCGGCAATTTTTAACAAATTGTTCAATTTGCTTCCTCATTCCTTTCCAGTAAAATCTGCTGCTTATGAGGATGGTTGAGTTTTCAACACCCGGGTGGGCCTGCCCATGGAGCTCTCTGATGATCATTTCTGTTATTGGAGCCGGCACAACAATTCTCAACCCTTTGTTAAGCAGCTCATTTCTGATGCTTAGGTTTGAATATCCCTTGTAGGGACCCTCCTTGATTGGGGATTCGTTTTTAAGGGCTTTGATTACTTCCTGAATGCTCTTATCTTCTTTCTGTGCCTCTGCTATGACTCTATCAAGGCCCTCAGCTTTACTATCACTGCTATAGATAGCTAAGTTTTCCTCGGGCAAATCTGAACCTTCTATTCTACTAAGATAGTCAGCCTCTGCATTATCCTGACCCTTGAGATATTTGATTTCATACTCTAAATTTTCCAATTCCATGATCCATCGTCCAATCTTCCCCCGTGGGTCTTTTTGGTTACGAATAGATTTGAGGGGTTGGTGATCAGAATAAAAAACAATTTTTTGATGACAATATGTTTTCCATTTTCTACTGGCACTAACTATTGCATACAATTCTCTTTCTGAAGTGCTCCACCGCCTTGCTGTGTCTGACAATGTTTCAGAATGGTATCCAATTGGTTTGAATGATCCATCTGAAGCAAATTGTCCTAGTACACTGCCCACTGCAATGGATGAAGCATCAGTTCTGATCACAAATAGTTTTCCCCAATCTGGAAGAAACAGAGATAAAGCAGTATGAAACTCACTCTTCAACCTCTCAAAGGCATTTTGCTCTTTTTCAGACCACTCAAACTCACTTTTGGTTGATGTAAGTTTATGCAGAGGGGCTGCTATTTCTGAGTAGTCTTTTATGAAACGGCGATTATAATTAGCCATTCCAAGGAATTGCTGAACCTGCTTTCTACTCTTTGGCACAGGGAATTCTTTGATCTTTTCTATGTTTGAGGCTAAGGGTCTAATCTCTTTACCATTAAGAACAAAACCCAAGAACTCAATTTCAGAGAAGGCAAATTCACATTTATCTTTCCTAAGAGAGAGATTGCATTCTTCAACAACCTGGAGTGCAATGTCCAGGGATTTGATATGATCCTCAAAAGAGCTACTCATGATAATTATATTGTCCACATAAGCATCAATTCCAGAAGCTCCTCTCTTTCTGCACTCTTCCACTACAAAATCCATGTTTCGTTGGAATGTTGATTGTGCATTCTTCAATCCAAAAGGCATTCTGACAAACTGGAATTTCCCCTTTTGGACACTAAATGCAGTCTTAGGTCTATCTGCTTCATTTATCACGATACCCCAATAACCACTTGCTAAATCCATCTGGGAGAAGAACGAACATCCATATGCTTGATTAAGCATTTCATCCACATTTGGGAGGGGATAGTCATCTCGGCAAGTGGTTTTATTGAGGCTCCTGAAATCAATAACAAATCTCTTTGAAGAGTCTTTCTTATTCACCAGGAGGGGGTTACTGTTATAAGGTGAGGTAGATGGCTCAATTATCTCATTATCTAACATTTCCTGTAGTTGTTCATCAATCAACTGAGCCCATTTTACAGGATAGGTTCTCACTTTATCCCTGACCACCCTCTCATCTTCTGTCCTTATTTGGTGCTTTACCACTGTGCATGCCCTAGGGGCTTTGGGATTATAGGCAAAGATCCCTGGGTAACTTGATACCAGTTCACTGATTTGTTTCAGTTGACTTTCTTCGAGTGATTTGTTTATTTTGATGGGTTCTGAGGATGCCAGGTATATCCATGAATCACCAAGCCTGATTTTTGATTGTTCCCAATCAAATTCTGTATTTCCAAACTGAGCAAGGAAATCTCTGCCCAAAATAATGAAGTTATCTTTACCAGGTAATTGTGCTTGGCTCAATTGGACCTCATAAACCTTTGCTTCCTCACATGAAAACCTTATTTGGTAGGTCTTACTTGAGCCAATGATTTGGCTTCCTCCAATTCCTTTCACAACCTTGCCCTGTTCCTGGGCAATTGGATGTTTTTCTATGAAGGATACAATGGATATATCTGCCCCACTATCAATCAAGAATTGGGCTTCAATCCAGTTTTGTTGCCACAGAATTTGACCCTTGATTTTCCCATCATATAGTCATCTTAAACTTTTATTTGGGAAGTGGGTCTTCTGAGAGCTTGGTCCGAAGCTAGACATTGATGGACAAACCTCAGCATCATGGCCTGTCCCATTGCACTTCTGACAAGTTCTCTTGAAGCAGTCTTTCTCTAGGTGCCCTGTCTTATTACAGTTGAAACACTTCTTGAGCTGACTAAACTTTCGCTTCCTTTGATGTGGCTGTATAGGATATAAAACAGGGTCATCTTCCTCCCTCTGAGAAAATCCGGCTTCGTTAGATTCAATTCTGCTTCTTAGCTCCCCAACTTCTCGTTGAATTTCTTTTGCCCAATCAGGAATTTTTTCTTCGATTTGGAAAGTGAATGGTTCCTGCTTGATAACCATCTGCTCTGAGACTGAAGGGATATTTTCGTCATTCCCCTTCTTCTGCAGTTTCTCCAGCACTACTTTAAAGAAATTGACCAGCTGATCTTCTGACATTCCCTGCACTATAGCATTCTTCTTGTCCTTGAATAGCTTCTTTCCTCCAGGAACATTTGTCAAAAATCTTTTCAGAAATACATCACTTCCCATTTCTGCCCGCTTAGCTTGTTCCTGCAACTGAAAGAAGTAAGAGCGTAAACTGTCTACTGACTGGTTCTGAGGCTTCATTGAGAAAAACTTTTCTGATTCTGTGATAATACATGGAGCTCCATCAATGAGTTCTTCAAGGTGTTTAAAAGCTTCATCTAGAGTAGCTTTCTCTGATGCTTGGAATGCTATGTTTTTTTCACCCTCAGATCTACTGACATATATTGGCAGATAAGCTCTTCTTTGATCCTCATTCAGCAAAGAAGTTGCTGCTTTATATATCCTCTTATATTCGACAATTTTTTGACCCTTCCCAATATGGGGGATTTCAACTGATGCCAAAGCAGCTGCAGCCATTTTGAAATATTTGAGGAAGTAATGTCAGTCACTATTGGGAGCAATAACACACAACGAATAGTGGATAAATGAGAATGGTTATATCTTTGATACTCAAACAGATATCTGGAACTATCTCATATAAACAACAGTACTTCCTAAGGGAGTGGTGAATCAATAGTCATCAATCATATAATAATATACAAACTCAAAGTAAGGGTAAACATATCAAATCATTATATAAGAATAACCAAAGTATATCCTGACAGTACTTCGGGAGGGATGGCACCTCAAGCACAGGTGTTTCATAAGAGGTTAGCTGAACTTGTGGCAGAGAAGACTAATGAGGAGTATAGGGATGTCATCAGCTTCATGCGAACGAAACTGTCATTTGCATTAAGAGTGTGTTGGTGCCCGTGAGAGGTTCTCGGGGCAGAACTTCCCACACTCAAGAAAGCTCGTATCTCGGATATTTCATTTAATTTGATTCCCGATGGGATGTCAGAGCAATACTCGCGTTCTCGATAATAAGATTCCAAGTAGAATTTTCCTTCTTTTGTCATAGTATTGATTTACAATTCTTTGATTATATGGTTGATCAGACACTGAATTCAATGAATGAAAGTAATAGTTATCCAGTGGTTCTTTCAGTTTAGATGTACCTATTGTGAATTGTAATACTTTGATGTATGTCTTTCTCTGTGATGTTTTTTGGCCTCAAAAACTTTGACCCTATTTTATTTTTCCAATTTTTTTTAAAAATGGGTTAAATTTTTGGGAGGCCAAATAAAAAATCTGGCTCCTTTTGTTTAAATTTTTTTTCTAACAATTAAAAACAATTCAAAAAATAACGTTGACTTTTGGGTTTTTTTAAAATTTCTTGCATCTTTTAATTTAAGTTAATTATTGTTTTGCCCAAATACATGATAAATTCTAAATGACTAAAAATTTTTTTAAAATTTTTTTGTATTTTTTGTATATTTTTTATATTTGTATTTTTTTTGTCCAACGAATTTTTTGTCCAAATTCAGAAAACAGGGTACACATTAGACAATTATACAAAAAAATCATGATCCCCCCCACACTTATAACCAGAGAAGTCCATTTTTAGGCCAAAAATAGGGTTTTTGAGAGGCTGTAAATCGTGAAAATGGCCGAAATTCAAAATTCTGAAAGCAGCATTTTCTTAGTTGGATCAAACTGTACTGACCTGCAAAATTTCATGAGTTAACTAGTAAGTTTAATAGGAGGACCCCCCGAGAGATACTGATCAAAATTCATAAAATACTCTGACACAATTGGAGCTAGGGAAAACTCTGTGTATAAATTCATCATTATTTGGTTCTAGTACACTCTCTGGAAGGCAGTCACATGGGAAAAGCATATTTCAGCGTTATTTTTGGTCCTTGTGGACAATTAAAACATAAGAAGTCCATTTTTAGGCCAAAAATAGGGTTTTTGAGAGGCTAGGGAAAACTCTGTGTATAAATCCATCATTATTTGGTCCTAGTACACTCTCTGGAAGGCAGTCACATGGGAAAAAGCATATTTCAGCCTTATTTTTGTCCTGTGGACAATTATAATAGAGAAGTCCATTTTAGGCCAAAATAGGGTTTTGAGAGGCTGTAAACCGTCAAAATGGCCGAAATTCAAAATTCTGAAAGCAGCATTTTCTTAGTTGGATCAAACTGTACTGACCTGCAAAATTTCATGAGTTAACTAGTAAGTTTAATAGGAGGACCCCCCCCCCCCGAGATACTGATCAAAATTCATAAAATACTCTGACACAATTGGACTTGGGGAAAACTCTGTGTATCAATTCATCATTATTTGGTTCTAGTACACTCTCTGTAAGGCAGTCACATGGGAAAAAGCATATTTCAGCCTTATTTTTGGTCCTTGTGGACAATTAAAACCAAAGAAGTCCATTTTTAGGCCAAAAATAGGGTTTTTGAGAGGCTGTAAATCGTCAAAATGGCCGAAATTCAAAATTCTGAAAGCAGCATTTTCTTAGTTGGATCAAACTGTACTGACCTGCAAAATTTCATGAGTTAACTAGTAAGTTTAGTAGGAGGACCCCCCCCCCGACATACTGATCAAAATTCATATGATACTCTGATACAATTGGACCTGGGGAAAACTCTGTGTATAAATGCATCATTTTTTGGTTCTAGTACACTCTCTGGAAGGCAGTCACATGGGAAAAAGCATATTTCAGCCTTATTTTTGGTCCTTGTGGACAATTATAACCAGACAAGTCCATTTTTAGGCCAAAAATAGGGTTTTTGAGAGGCTGTTAATCGTGAAAATGGCCAAAATTCAAAATTCTGAAAGCAGCATTTTCTTAGTTGGATCAAACTGTACTGACCTGCAAAATTTCATGAGTTAACTAGTAAGTTTACTAGGAGGACCCCCCTCCCCCGAGATACTGATCATAATTCATAAAATACTCTGACACAATTGGAGCTAGGGAAAACTCTGTGTATAAATTCATCATTATTTGGTTCTAGTACACTCTCTGGAAGGCAGTCACATGGGAAAAAGCATATTTCAGCCTTATTTTTGGTCCTTGTGGACAATTATAACCAAAGAAGTCCATTTTTAGGCCAAAAATAGGGTTTCTGAGGGGCTGTAGAAAATGGCTGATTTCGGGATTCTGAAGTATGGTATGTCTTTCTTAGGTTGTCCTTGGATGGTGTGCAAATTTTCAGCTCAATCGGCCAAAGCTTTTCGATTTCGGATCTTGGGTGCCTCAGAAATGAATACACGCCTGGATCACTGTTTTCAGAGGTAAAAATAGGGGTTTTTGGATTTTACAGGAAAACAAAGGAAAACTGGCGAATTTTATTGGTTCAGTGGTGTCAGGCGAATAATTTTTGACCAGAAACACTTCTATTTGACCACCCATGAGACATCTACGCCCAATAAGGGGCGAAAAAAGGCAGTTTTTAAGCCGAAAAAAGCGATTTCAACCCCCCATAACAGACAGAAAATGGCTGATTTCGGGATTCTGAAGTATGGTATGTCTTTCTTAGGTCGTCTTTGGATGGCGTGCAAATTTTCAGCTCAATCGGCCAAAGCTTTTCGATTTCGGATCTTGGGTGCCTCAGAAATGAAGACATACCTGGATCACTGTTTTCAGAGGTAAAAATAGGGTTTTTTGGATTTTACAGGAAAACAAAGAAAAACTGGCGAATATGATTGGTTCAGTGGTTTCAGGCGCATAATTTATGACCAGAAACATTTCTATTTGACCACCCATGAGACATCTACGCCCAATAAGGGGCGAAAAAAGGCAGTTTTTAAGCCAAAAAAAGCGATTTTAACCCCCAATAACAGACATAAAATGGCTGATTTCGGGATTCTGAAGTATGGTATGTCTTTCTTAGGTCGTCCATGGATGGCGTGCAAATTTTCAGCTCAATCGGCCAAAGCTTTTCGATTTCGGATCTTTGGTGCCTCAGAAATGAATACACGCCTGGATCACTGTTTTAAGAGGTAAAAATAGGGGTTTTTGCATTTTACAGGAAAACAAAGAAAAACTGGGGAATATGATTGGTTCAGTGGTTTCAGGCGCATAATTTATGACCAGAAACATTTCTATTTGACCATCCATGAGACATCTACGCCCAATAAGGGGCGAAAAAAGGCAGTTTTTAAGCCGAAAAAAGCGATTTTAACCCCCCATAACAGACAGAAAATGGCTGATTTCGGGATTCTGAAGTATGGTATGTCTTTCTTAGGTCGTCCATGGATCGCGTGCAAATTTTTAGCTCAATCGGCCAGAGCTTTTCGATTTTGGATCTTTGGTGCCTCAGAAATGAATACACGCCTGGATCACTGTTTTAAGAGGTAAAAATAGGGTTTTTTGGATTTTACAGGAAAACAAAGAAAAACTGGCGAATATGATTGGTTCAGTGGTTTCAGGCGCATAATTTATGACCAGAAACATTTCTATTTGACCACCCATGAGACATCTACGCCCAATAAGGGGCGAAAAAAGGCAGTTTTTAAGCCAAAAAAAGCGATTTTAATCCCCCATAACAGACAGAAAATGGCTGATTTCGGGATTCTGAAGTATGGTATGTCTTTCTTAGGTCGTCCATGGATGGCGTGCAAATTTTTAGCTCAATCGGCCAGAGCTTTTCGATTTCGGATCTTTGGTGCCTCAGAAATGAATACACGCCTGGATCACTGTTTTAAGAGGTAAAAATAGGGGTTTTTGCATTTTACAGGAAAACAAAGAAAAACTGGCGAATATGATTGGTTCAGTGGTTTCAGGCGCATAATTTATGACCAGAAACATTTCTATTTGACCACCCATGAGACATCTACGCCCAATAAGGGGCGAAAAAGGCAGTTTTAAGCCAAAAAGCGATTTTAACCCCAATAACAGACATAAAATGGCTGATTTCGGGATTCTGAAGTATGGTATGTCTTTCTTAGGTCGTTTTTGGATGGCGTGCAAATTTTCAGCTCAATCGGCCAAAGCTTTTCGATTTCGGATCTTTGGTGCCTCAGAAATGAATACACGCCTGGATCACTGTTTTAAGAGGTAAAAATAGGGGTTTTTGGATTTTACAGGAAAACAAAGAAAAACTGGGGAATATGATTGGTTCAGTGGTTTCAGGCGCATAATTTATGACCAGAAACATTTCTATTTGACCATCCATGAGACATCTACGCCCAATAAGGGGCGAAAAAAGGCAGTTTTAAGCCAAAAGCGATTTTAACCCCCCATAACAGACAGAAAATGGCTGATTTCGGGATTCTGAAGTATGGTATGTCTTTCTTAGGTCGTCCATGGATGGCGTGCAAATTTTCAGCTCAATCGGCCAAAGCTTTTCGATTTCGGACCTTGGGTGCCTCAGAAATGAATACACGCCTGGATCACTGTTTTCAGAGGTAAAAATAGGGTTTTTGGATTTTACAGGAAAACAAAGAAAAACTGGAGAATATTATTGGTTCAGTGGTTTCAGGCGCATAATTTATGACCGGAAACACTTCTATTTGACCACCCATGAGACATCTACGCCCAAAAAGGGGCGAAAAAAGGCAGTTTTTAAGCCGAAAAAGCGATTTCAACCCCCCATAACAGACAGAAAATGGCTGATTTCGGGATTCTGAAGTATGGTATGTCTTTCTTAGGTCGTCTTTGGATGGTGTGCAAATTTTCAGCTCAATCGGCCAAAGCTTTTCAATTTCGGATCTTGGGTGCCTCAGAAATGAAGACATGCCTGGATCACTGTTTTAAGAGGTAAAAATAGGGTTTTTTGGATTTTACAGGAAAACAAAGAAAAACTGGCGAATATGATTGGTTCAGTGGTTTCAGGCGCATAATTTATGACCAGAAACATTTCTATTTGACCACCCATGAGACATCTACGCCCAATAAGGGGCGAAAAAGGCAGTTTTTAAGCCAAAAGCGATTTTAATCCCCATAACAGACAGAAAATGGCTGATTTCGGGATTCTGAAGTATGGTATGTCTTTCTTAGGTCGTCCATGGATGGCGTGCAAATTTTTAGCTCAATCGGCCAGAGCTTTTCGATTTCGGATCTTTGGTGCCTCAGAAATGAATACACGCCTGGATCACTGTTTTAAGAGGTAAAAATAGGGGTTTTTGCATTTTACAGGAAAACAAAGAAAAACTGGCGAATATGATTGGTTCAGTGGTTTCAGGCGCATAATTTATGACCAGAAACATTTCTATTTGACCATCCATGAGACATCTACGCCCAATAAGGGGCGAAAAAAGGCAGTTTTTAAGCCAAAAAGCGATTTAAACCCCCATAACAGACAGAAAATGGCTGATTTCGGGATTCTGAAGTATGGTATGTCTTTCTTAGGTCGTCTTTGGATGGCGTGCAAATTTTCAGCTCAATTGGCCAAAGCTTTTCGATTTCAGATCTTGGGTGCCTCAGAAATGAAGACATGCCTGGATCACTGTTTTCAGAGGTAAAATAGGGTTTTTGGATTTTACAGGAAAACAAAGAAAAACTGGCGAATATGATTGGTTAAGTGGTTTCAGGCGCATAATTTATGACCAGAAACATTTCTATTTGACCACCCATGAGACATCTACGCCCAATAAGGGCAAAAAGGCAGTTTTAAGCCGAAAAAGCGATTTTAACCCCCATAACAGACAGAAAATGGCTGATTTCGCGATTCTGAAGTATGGTATGTCTTTTTTAAGTCGTCCATGGATGGCGTGCAAATTTTCAGCTCAATAGGCCAAAGCTTTTCGATTTCGGACCTTGGGTGCCTTAGAAATGAATACACACCTGGATCACTGTTTTCAGACGTAAAAATAGGGGTTTTTCTCATAAGGGTCTTTGAACATGTTGAACTCAGTTTTCAGGGTGTCAGTTCTCATAGAGTCCCTATCCACAAACCTATTACAAAAAGGAAGGAATTGCAAGCCAGGGAGTCCTCGCATTTCATCGCCAATGTTTGCATAGACACCAGGCAAACTCACCCTGGACTCGTAGGAAAGGGTCCCAAAATGCATGTCAGACTTAGATTACTCAAGGTAAGAAGGTCGTTTTCCTGTAGCAATACAGCTTGCAACGGTTTCACAGCTGAAATTATCGTTCAACAAATCTTCGTAGCTGAGAATAAAATCAATTTGTTTGGTTAGTTCTGTTCTCTGTACCTCACTTCGAACTGTTTGGAAAACATCCCGAAGCCTAACCATGGCTCGGTAATGTTTAGAAGTGTCAACTTCAGTCACACGACCTTCTCCAGCAAGATCAAAGTAGAACCGAGCCTTACTTGAAATTTCCAGTTGTAAACGAACAGCTAGGTGCAAGTAGTAAGGGTAATTCCTACCAGCAAGTACTTTGTTCAAAGCTTGCTTACTTATCCAATCCTCAAGAACAGTGTCTTTGAACATCTCTTTCAGATTTAAAGGTACTGACTCTAAATGACAGAAGCTGGTAGAGTTGACATCCCTCCCCACAGCTTCAAGCACCATGTGTGGGGCTACCATTACTAGGGTCCTGTTAGGGTTCTGTGAACATGTTTGTCTTATGGCTGCTAAAACTTGTTTACTTGGTGGTAGTACCCAAGACGTGAAGATTCTCTCTTCATCCTTCCGAGCGAAAAGAAGTGGAAAGTCTTTCTCTGCTGCATTTTCTATTCCAACTCCTTGCGTAGGAGGGAAGTCAAAATTTTGTTGGAAGCTTGCAATTTGATGTGTTTTTCCAGTCAATGTTTGAGATGAATTCAACCCTTCTTTTGTAATTAATGGTAAAGCAATCGAACTGACAGCTAATAGAATTGCAAGTACGCTTACTAGTTTGCACTTGAAAGACAGAACTGTAGAAGTCTCTGTTCGATTCCTAAGAGCTGTGAAAGCAGCTAAGGCAATCAGCATGAAGCCCACATGAAGTAATCTGTTCGCTGTCATTTCCTCGTTGAAGTATACTATGTTCGCAGCAGTTACAAAGACACTTTTTGAGAGAGTTAGAATAGCATGTGCGATAGTGCTAACTTCACTAAGTACTGATATTGACAGCATGCTGTGGGTAGCATAAAAGAGACCAGACACAGAGGACTCAGTCGCCAAATCTGGATTCGTAAAGGATGATCCCAAGACTGCTGTTTTGATGACAGTGACTGGTAACATTATCTTGCTGGTTTCCAGAGCTAATGTGAAGTATTGTCGAACAGGTTGCATCTCCTTGAACTGGTCTGAAGATTTGAGGAAGATGTTTCTCACTGGGAAGCAGATGCCTGCAGCTAAGGCAGCCAAGAAGCCCACCATCTTGAAAGTACCACTCTGTTTGTCCCCTGATAGGAACCCTGCTGCTCCAGACCCTGCACAAATCATACTTGCCAAGAGGGGCAGGGAGAAGGGGTGTTGTTTTTTAGGAAGAACGTCATTATAAGGTATGTGATTATGGGCTCGCAAGCCTTGATGATCAGCACAGAGCTTGAGCTGATGGAGGAGAAGGCAGCATTGGTTGCTAAGTTTCCCATCATGTTTACAACTGCCATCCACCACGCAATGCTGCAGCTGCTGAGCTCACTTTTCAAGATAGCCTCTCTCCGGACACACTTCAGCCATACAGCTCCTGCAAGTATAGCAAACACTATCTCTGCCATGGTGAGGTCCACCCAGCGGAGGTCCTCAAACGGACTGTCTTCCTTCCCAACGTTCATCATCCTCTTCACGAAGATTGTCGTGGTGGCATTCGCCACCCACCACAGCACAACAAGGCCAAACACTGAAAACATTTGCCATCAAATTATACTTGCAGTTTTACTGATAATTATATGGAAAACAATTCCATCATCATAAAATGAGAATCAATAAATTAGGTATCAAGTTGGTACATTAACTAAGACTTTGTTGTACAAATACATACCGTAGGCAGTGGAAATTTTGACCATTCCTCCCATTGCTGAGAAGTCAGCAGCCCAATCTAAAGGAGTCTCCAGCCTTAATCTAAGGTTTTTAAGCTAAAATCACATTGCAAGCAACGACGTTAATAAGAATCTGATACATCTGATCAAAACCATCTACTTCTATCGTTAAATCATGAAAGAAAAACTCGCAGATAGTCAAAATGATGGTCAATGACCAGTTGTACGACGCCTGATACACCCTTAATTAAACCGAATGGTACATTACATCATGAATTTCATTGAATAAGTTCACGGAAAACAATACAAATTGAACTCGGTCAATTATTGTGCTACACATAATGAGTATTGAGCTTTATGCGGTCTTTGATATAGGTACCAACTTTCCTTTGGAAGCCTCAATTCAAAAAAGAGACCTACATACACACTACACAGTATACATGTTACATACACAGTAGGTATACATGTTACATTAAAACGAACAAGTGTTTCATGTGTTAGCTGTTTATGTGTTTTACAAAAAGGTCATAACCCCAAAATATGCCACGTGTGGAGGTTTTATTGATGTAATTTGTGATTTATAATACTTCCAATTATCAAAGAGCTGAAAAGTGAAAACAGGACTTTTCATTGATGATTCCAAGAGATGAAATACTGCATAATTCTGCTGGACCAGTTCAATAGAAATTTTACAATTTCAACAGAACTGTTAGAAGTGAGGTGTCTCATCATATGTGCAGGAAAGCCGCGCGGCGCGAACGCATCGAATTGAGAATCAATAAACTTCACGGATTTAAATTGGGCCAATTGGGGCATTTCGTGGGTTTAACAGCTTTTAAACTCGGATAACGCCTTGTGTGACAGGTAAAAATACCACACTTCTTTTCGAACTTACTATTCGCTCAATACTATACTGCTCTTATAAAGAGGTGATACTAAATGAGGTAGAATTGATCAAAAATATTCAATAATTCCTTACGGTGAATGAGGCGTCTCGTTCCTCAAACTATTTCTTCAAGGCTCCAGCTCTCACGGCAACTCTGTATGTTCCCCAGTCCAAATATCCAACGTACCTCATTCGTGATCTGAAAATTAAAATCTGGTTAAAATTGAAAATAATGAAAAGCGAAATGAGTCAGTAAGTTATAACTGGCGATTGATCTGCGACAAATTTTAGTGTGCGTGTTGCACAATGAAGATTGAGGAAATTCAATATAAAACCGGGATTTAAGTAAAAATCTGTATTCTATTACCCCAGAACTCCATAATATGACACCACTGTTCAGGAACGATCTCCTAGATTTGCATAAAGCACTGTAATTCTGCGCAGACCACGCACAGCTTTAAATTTAAGGGTGATTTGAGAGACGTCATAATCACGAAATAAAGCGGTAAATCTAACCGTACTGGGTCTACCGTTCTTCAAGTACACTAAGTAGAGTAGAGGCGGCAGATGGCCATGAACGTACGGGGCTAAAATTGGACGAGGTCAGGGATAATTCCGCGAAAGTTTATCAAATTGTAGTTTTAGTTTTCCATTTGAAAAGGATTTAGCTCGCTTACGGCACAAGGAAAATGTCATCAGGCTTTTTTCTAATTTTCAAACTGACTGACATTTATTTAGATGACATTCACTTGCGACGAAATCAAATTAATGAAGTTTTAGCAATCTTCTGTCGCAGTTGTAGTAATTTTCTGTCACGTATGCCTCTTATCAATAGACCTAATATATACCTACATTGGTAAATTGACGATATTGTACGATTTCTTCCCCTGATGCTCCCACAGGCAACCTAGACACGAGTCAGCTTCGATTATATCAAGTTCAAAATACTAATTTGTCGATGAAAGACGTCAGGATATTGATAGATACATGTATCATTATATGTCAATGCCAAATCTAATTTATTTCCTAGTTCTTCTTTTGACACGTGTACTGCCTTGTGGCGGACTACTTCCACCTAGCTCCAGACAATTTGCAAACTCCAGAGTCCAGACAGCGCTTCTGTTGCTCTATGTCGGGGAGAATATTAATTTGAGAGAAACTGTCATATAGACCCTCCAATATGTCATATAGAGACCCTCCAATATATGTCAGCAAATGTTCATGTTAAATCATGTAAATCTTGTTATATCGCGCGCCGAGTAGCAGTGGAATATTATTCGTCTGTCCAAACTATAAAATGAATTCTGTTCCTTTATTATAAAACAATTCTTGTTATATGTATAAGATTTTTGTTGAGATTCATGCTGTAATGCTGGAGGGGTACTATGTAATGCTTCTGTCTGTAGAATATATAAAAAAAGGTAGATATATAATAATAATATGAAGGAAAGCAGGATGGTCAGTTAAACCTACATATACTGGACACATCATGTCGATCTGATGGGAAGTGTTAGATTGACACACCAACACATCTACTGTCACCACGACATACACGGATATTGGCGGGTAGAAATGATGCTCTTATCATACTTTAGAATACTAAATGGACGCCAGATTTAACCGCCTATTTCGCGCGCGCAGGGAGAAATAAAGTAGTGATTTGATGACACGGTCTCGTTAGGAAGGGGAGAACTTTTGTCTGGATTCGCGACAACACTTCACATACTATACTATATCTACTCGATCTATAACAAGTAGCTTTTGCCATATACCATACGGGCACAGGATGCATCATGATTCCCCTCAATCCCTCCGGAAACGTGCTTGCACGTGATTCCCGCTCGTTGATCATCGTCGGAACCAGGCGGGCGCGCGTACGATGCGCGCGTCACGTGCACGCCACCCACCACATGCTCGGGGATGGGTATGTAGTGCCAGCAGAGGAACATATGCAGAGCTCAGAGAGAGGGTTGCATGCTCACCACAAACACACATGCGTGCACCATGGAACCATGGAAGTGTTTGTAGTACTACATATCAATATAAAACTTGGTGTGTCTTTGGGAGATGATTGTTTACATATTATGTCATGTATCGTAAGCCGTCGTGGTGTCGAAGAGATTGCACAATCTCTGCGAACACTTATTAATTAAAAACGTCGTTTACGAACAGTATAGGCGGTGGCAGAGTCAAGGCATTATCATAGTTTAAACTCCTAAGATAATTCCATCTTCCCGCCTATACATGTTCGCTGCCCCCGTTCCGACTGCGGAAGCAATGTCTCACTTCCGAGACGCATCACCTGGTGAGCAGCGTACGTACCGCACGTAGTATGTGATACGTCACAACCCACGTGATACGCGACGTCATCACCATGGAAACCCACGCCGTGCGCGGCGGCATATCCTACCGGGGCACAAGCTATTGTTATAATTCGTATTCTGCAGCTTTTCATGTGCTTGGCGCGCAGTCGACATTGTTCACTGCGCAAAATAACTGCTTCTTACTTCTTCCTGTTAATATGGCTATGAGCTATATTCTAAATCCATAGTGTTGTGTTAAATACGGGATCTTCCTGTTGAGAATGAGCATGTTGCTCAATATGATTTCACTTTGATTGCATTTACTTCCTGTAACTAGGTAAACAGTAAATGATGACGTTATGATGTAATTGAGAAATATTTGTACCTTCTTAAATAGGTCAGTATTTTAATCCAAAATATTTTCTACCATTTCAATCTGAAATTATTTTAGTATTTTATTTTTATTCTAAAAAACTTTTAGCTGTGAATAACTTTTTTTAACTGATATCAATTAGTCATTTGTTAACCATTCATTAATTTTATCGTCCTGGATTGAAAGCTTAGAAGATTTTAAATCTACCAACCCCGCATTGTGTTAAATCATATTATTACAACACTAAAAAACTATTTTGACACAATTCTAGGATAAAATATTTAACGAAAATTTAAGGTTTGAGTAATTCAACTAAACCTCCAAAATTTTGCGAGTGTGGCGAGAAAAATTTCTTAGCGAGAAAAATTTCTTAGTTTTGTACGATCATGTCCTCTCTATAATTCTCTAGTGAAACATTGAAAGTATGAACCAGTCAACCAGTGAAAATTAGACAGAATTGAACCCCACAGACACATAATCTAACAATTTACAGTCCAAGTATTATTATCGCTGATACATCATGGGCACTGGAAAAATCGGAAACAAAGCTGGTAGAATAAATGGTACACTATATATGGTCTACAATTCGTCAATTATTGACGAATTGTAGACGGTGTCGTTTGACGACATTATCATGGTATTATAGTGGTACATCAGTGGTTTTAGAGTGAAATACTTGACATCTATAACCAGAAATATATCTACTGGGACTTGGTTCCCTATAGCACCTGGTGAAAGTGGTAGGTAGCACACCAACACCTGGGTTTCAGTTATTTTAGACATTGTCTTTCACGGGGCGTGACTTCATGGTAACAGAATTATCAGTTTTTCTTATTATGAAGTTTCTACTTTCTGTGCCGAACTGTAAATTTAATTCGCATTCTGTTGATTGCCCAATCATCCACGATCCACTTATTGCAGTTCAGAACTAGGTGAGTAGGTGCTTCAGATAGTGATTATTGATAAATGAGTGAATTGTCAATCTCAGTGATATTCGATCGATAATTTATTGCCATGCAGCTTGTTGAGGATATAAAAGCCTATTCGGCATTATCCATTCAGATTTATTCAACATTAACAATTATGTCAGGCTGGCTGCTAAAAGTCATTCAATGTTCATCCCCAAGTTTCTTTAACATAATTTTAGAATCCAGACTACTCCCATAGGTGTTAAAATTAACTAATTTTAATACTATCACACTAATTACAGCAACACTACTTCACTACAGTTAATCAGAATGATAATACGGTACCGGCATTGAACATTATCAGTAAATTATTCATGATGACACCATTCAGAATATGGCTATGTTTGATATAGGGTCTTGTCTGACACTTTGTTTCGTAATTTCAAACCATCTAGGCTTTCACGTCAACTTTCAACTGCCCAGTGCCCATCAAATGTAATTGCTACTTTGTAGACTTTGCAGTCGGTGTCAAAATTACCTACATTTCTGCCTTAGACTAGACTATTGGAGGGAGAATGTAACTAACTTCGTTGTAATAGTTTCCACCTTTCCTAGTTTACTATACTAAACATCACGTTATCATAGAATTGGTAAATGGATACTTTTGGCATGGTTACTGATTGAAGTTGGCATGGTTACTGATTGCAGTTGTCATGGTAACAGTTACTGAGCCCTACAACTTGGGTAGTAGGTTGGTAATGTAGCTATAACGACATGGTATAACATTACCAGTGACTATGCCGACTACTATCGCACTAAATGTCAATCTGTCATTTCACCCTGATATGACCAGGGCTCATATCACATGTAACCATCAGTTACCCATTAACATCTGATAGGAAAAGTGACCTCATTATCAGATGCTCCAAATGTTCAATTGAAGGGGTAAAACCGGCCATTTCAAACCCCCAACCTCCCCATGGTATTAGTTTAACGTGAGCTACAATGGTAATAACCTATGCTCCATATAAAAGGCCATGAGAAGAGGCAACCCCCAAACTGCTAGCCCTAGATTATTCCAATATTCCCGAGATCTTGTCTCGATACTGACGCCGTCAAGTCCAAGGATATATGTTCTATAGGCACCCGATCTTATCGAACCATATTATTTAACCCGCATATGTTACATAATTTATTAACTGCATATGGTATTTAAACTCGATAAGTTCTATGGTAATATGGGGGCTATAGTCATGAAACGATGTGTTGTTATCAGCAAGTTATGTTATAAATGTTGCTATCAGAATTATTGCTAGTTCGTTAAGTTGGTAGTATCAGCTGCATCATTATTGCTGCAGGGATGAGATAAGGTACGTGATGTTGGGCCATTGAAATTGGTAAGTCGTTGTTTCTCAAAGTTTGGTTTTTGTTCACTGTCATGTGTCTGCTCCAGCAAAATTGTTGGTGATATCTAAAAGTAATATTGTAAAGTTGTTGCTAAAGTGTAAACTTTAAACAAACCCCTCGAGCATTATGATGACTTAAATGGGTCAATATACTCAGTATTCACCCAATGATACAGATGGTTCCAAAATAAGAGTTTAATTAGAAGCTTTACCATTATCTTTTTTCTCATTGAAATTTTTAATAGGAAAACATTTCGAATTTACATCTTGAATGATCGTAGGAAGGAAAGGTTCCTAATAGTCCGAGACGAAATGTCCATCCGTTAGCAACCCGTGTTAAAAGCGATTTCTCGACGGTTATTAGGCCTTTAAACCATGCAGAATCGACGTAGCTCGGTCACGACATCTGATCTCGATGGCGACAAGTCGATATTGGCCACGCCCTTTTTGCGGTTATGCGCAGGCTTGATTTTTCATAACATGGCTCAGGAAGGTCGTAGAGACTTCGTTTTGGGCGCAAACGAAGTGCAATGGCCATGTTTATATACGACTTGTTAATAAACATATGCCCTAAAATGATCAGAGAAAAAGTTATGACCGAAAAACAGTTTTAAGCCATACGCGAAGCAAATTTTCGGTAATTTTCGAAAAACCGTTAGTAACCTGTGTTTGAAGCGATCTATCGACGGTTGCTAGGCCTTTAGACCATGTAGAATCGAATTAGCTCGGTCACGACATCTGATCTAGATGGCGACAAGTCGATATTGACCACGCCCTTTTTCTTAAGGTTATGCGCAGGCTTGATATTTCATAATTTGGCTCAGGAAGGTCGTAGAGACTTCGTTTTGGGCGCAAACGAAGCGCAATGGCCATGTTTATATACGACTTGTTAATAAACATATGCCCTAAAATGACCAGAGAAAAAGTTATGACCGAAAAACAGTTTTTAAGCCATACATGAAGCAAATTTTCGGCGATTTTCGAAAATCTGTTAGCAACCTGTGTTTTAAGCGATTTATCGACGGTTGCTTTAGACAATTATCTTATATATAAAGTAAAGTCACACGTGAATAATGTTTGTCTGTAATTCCGTATACAATTAAATTTGAGCTTGCCAAGAAGATATCAAGAGAAACGAAGGCAAAAGCGAGAAAAGAGGTGCCGTTGCTATGGAAACCAATTTTTGCACACGTGCAGATTATAATCAGTGCTATGCGATAGCTTTCTATTACGCTACGACTGTTAAATGTTTTGCTGTAGTTTTTGAACATTAAACGTTTTCTTAATACTTCGAAGTCAAGATCTCAAGATGGAGAATGGACATAACTTGAATAACGGAGGATATTTCAGATGGATTGTTTTCATAAAACTGGCAGAGGTCGGTCGATAATCATAAATAAATGCTGCAATCAAAGCATATCAAAATTCACATGGTTTAGCACGACTAAAAGTAACCAACGAAGTTCTATTTTCCAATCTGCTCCTTCATAAAAGTTAATTTTTGATTTATTTGATAGGAATATTTTGATGCGGTAAAATTAAAAGTTATCCAATCAATTTGAATGGTTGTGTTTAAAATTTGCGAGAGAGGTGCTACATAGCAGCGCCGAGTGAGGCGTGAGCTGTGTGTTAACAGGTCCAACGGGCCTGCTAGTTGTTGATAAAGATATGCCCTAAAATGCTCAGGAAGAGAGATGTGGGCGAAAAACTGGGCGAAAAACTTGTCTGCATCTAATAGAAACCTAATTGGATCAACTGTTAAGTAGGCCTAGGCCGCCCGTGATCCAATTCAGTGGGAAGGGTATTCCTAGGTCGTTTCACAAAGTATAATGCCAGAACTTCTAAATGTACATTACCAAATATAACTCTCTGTGCCTCGAGAGGGACATTATCTACCAAATCTCGTCAACCTTTCCCAGTAGTACTTCCAATAATGTAGTTTGTAAAAGTAAGTTGATTGGATTCCAGTATGTTGATGTCTTGGACTGTGTGAGGGTTCCAAACTGGAAACTTGGATTCAAGAAGGACTTATTTTGATCGGTATGAGAATACACTGAGCACCCACATTAAGCCATTTTACTTCCATTTTTGGGCAGCAACCGTTTCCAGAAAGCCAGAAGAGACCACGTCATGTCTGGAATCTAGAAGGATGTGGAAACCAAGGTATTTGACACGATTATGTCTTGATGGGGTGCTGCACTGGAACAACTCAGCAGTGAAAGAAAGATCTCAAGATATTATCAACACGAACAGTAAGAGAATCTTCCTGTATGAAGTCATGTAGGCGAGGTATTAAATTTGTTTTATGTAGCACCATGCTAATCAGAGTTGCCCAATTCACCACGGAATTGAGGTCGTCCTGGAGAACAGGGACATCAACACACTTTGCTGATAGTGATTCTGGCACCGTCGGCAAAACTTCCAGAAGCCTGTGATATGCTGATATGGCATTGATGATCGTTTATGTGTGCGAGGAAGAGTATGAAACCAAGAGCCGACCTTGAGGTACTTCACTGAGGACGAGTGAGAGGAGAATGGAAGCCTTTCATGGTCACAAATCAATTCCTGTATTTAAGGATCCAAAGAAGACGTTTACCCTAAATCCCACATTGACCCAGCTCTTGGTCCATATTGTCGAATGCCTCCGCTTTGTCAAAGTACCATTGTGGTTACTCCTGTAAAGGATAATCTGAAAGATCTCATTTATGGGAGCAAACAATTGGGAGCTGTGTTGCATCTAATCTGCGTGGGAGCTCATTGAGGAAGCTGTGTGGGAACTAATGAGAGCTTCGTGGGAACTGCATGGCTAAAGATTAAGAATCTTTTGATAGTTTTAGTGGGGGCTGGTGAATTCTACCATTCTATGGAGCTAGGGGGTTATTTTGCAAGTTCATCAATAGATCAAATGAAGCCTCGTTTTATACACAACCTAACTTGATTTTCAATTTAAAAATGGTTTTACAATCGGGTGTTCACTCCCAGTTCTCACTGTAGCTATAAGCTAGAACCCCGCTCTTGATCGTTTAGATACATAATATACTCATATAATATGCTTATCAAAAATAATTGTTGACACGCACAATATGCTCTAAAATATCATAAACAAAATTAAGGGTGAAAACGGACTTTTTCCGCAAAGGCGTTATTGACTTCTATCTGAGCCCAGGAAGGTCGTAGCCACTTCTTATTATTGGTCTTAAAGTTAGGTATTGGTCAGAAAGAAGCCCAATAGCCATGCTTATCCTTAAATATACGGATTTTGGAACAATTTATATACAAACAAACGTTTACATGCTGTTCATTGGATTTCGATGTCCGATTGGGAATCCAAGACATCAAGAAACTGGAAATCACCCAACGTACTTTTACACGCTAAATTGCTACATCATTGGATTTCCTACCAGGAAAAGTTGAAAAGACTTTGTCTTATGTCTCTCCAGAGGCACAGAAAGCGATATGCAATAATGCAAATGTGTGAGATCTGGCTATGTGCCGTACCAAACGACCTATAGGAATTTCGTTCTTTGATCATCCTCTCCTGAAATGACGAAATGTCGTTACAAGACTTTACAACACTAAACTTTACAACACTACTTTATACAATCAAATTTGAGGATGTCAAGTAAAAATATGGAATAAAAGAAAAAGGCTGTTGGGCTGGGGTGATGGGGGAATGGAGCCACTGTTTGCTTTCTGGGGTTTCTCTGCCGTGGCGGAGGAGTTAGTCGCCTGGGTGGATCTGGGGTCTGTCTGCTGGGGAGGGAGTGTGCCACTGAAGACTAGTATCCTGCACTGCTCATAAGTTGAGTATTAATGTAGTTTTCTCTGTGCATGAATACCTGTAATAAATGTGATTACAAATAACAAATGAAAAATTTTGCTTGACATCCTTGAATTTTGACCCTTTTTCCGAAAACTGACGATAAACCGATATGTCAAAAATTCGCCAAATTTCGCCAAAAACACTGATGTATACCCTTCAAAATGGTCAAAATCGACCAAAAAATCGACTTTCTCGATATGATGAAATAGTGATCTAGCATGGATCAGACTTTCAATTGAAACATTCGAACCAATATTTAGCCGTTTCTCATGGAATTTGTGGCAGTATAAGCACGAAAGTACGTTTTTCCCCAAAATAATCAGATACTTTCGTCATTTTGATATTAAATCGCCAGAGATGGTCGGAATAGTCATTGTCTCTCATAATTCACACAATTGTGATGGGGGGCAGGGACCTGGTTCTTTCCAGTTGGGGCCTCACGCACCTCCCCCTCCGACACTTTCGTTATTTTGATGTTTAATCACCAGAAATGGTGATCGGAATTGTCACTGTTAATCGTAAATCAAGCTTGTCAGACCCCCTCGCCTTCGGTGGGCGCTTCCTAAGCCCGCATAGGTGTGTGTTTATGCGCCGCGCGCGTTCCTACGGGATGATAGCAGAGTGATACGTGTTTAGCAAGGTGGGCGCGCGCGCGGCCGCGCGAAGCGTGCACGTCCTACGGGCACCGAGGGCTGTGCGCTGGCTTTGGAATTACTTTTTTGACTGACGTCGCTTTCTAAGCCCGCATAGGTATGTGTACACTGTACGCGCCGCGCGCTACACTACGGGTTTACCGGATACCCCTGTTACGTTCGTATTGCGCGGCGCACTTCCTTTGCTAAACATGTATTTCCCTATTTAAGTTTTCTAAGCCCCCGTAGGTGTGTGTACTTGCGCGCGTTGCTAAACACGTATATCCCTGTGTGGCTCGCGCGCGGCGCGTACACACCTATGCGGGCTTAGGCATTAGGAAGCGCACGCGCCGCGCGCGACGATAAGCGATAACAGGGGTATACGTGTTGAGCAATGTTTAAGTTTGCGGTGCGCTGACGCGCGGTGCGCTTCCTCAGATCAACAGGGAACGGATATGCGCAACGGATATGCACTTGCTAAACACTTATACCATGCCACTGTTTTCGTCGCGCGGCGCTCTTCCTCAGCGGAAAGCGTGTGGTGCGTACACACTCCTAAGCGGGCTTATAGGAACATGACATAGGCACACCTATGACCTATGCTATGCGGGCTTAGGAACGCTTCACATGAAGAAGCGTTGCGTACGTGTTACTCTAATACTTATATTAGACTGAAACCAGAGCCTTCTTTTCCGTGCGCCCGCGCCATGCGCTATCGTTTCATCCCTTCAAAGTTGCCGGCCGCTTTGCTAAACACGTATATCCCTGTCTGCGTTGCGCGCCGCGCGCGTACACACACCTGGCCTATGCGGGCTTAGGAACCGTGTGCTGCACAATTGCAATGCAATGCGATCCGTGTGCGAAACCAGGGTCCTGGTAAGGGCATTAGGGCAAAGATTTATATTTCCTAAGTTGCTAAACACGGATATCCCTGTCTGCATTGCGCGGCGCGCTTCCCCAGAACAGTGAAGCGCCGCGCGCGTACACACACCTATGCGGGCATAGGAATTTCCTAAGCCTGCATAGCATAGGTGTGTGTACGCGCTGGGCGATTCCCTATGGGATAGTGTGTTTAGTAATTTCGATACTTAATAGGATCATAAAATAAAGAGAAATTTCTTCAAGACATCAATCTGCCATCAAGACTTTCCTCTGCCTCATAGAAGGATTATTGCATTTAATGATCAGATTCACATTACCCTAAAAGTCTAACCAGAGTACTCTTTTGCATGCTATGTACGGTCATTCCATCTGATTAGATAAATTCTCATCATATAATAGGCTTTTATTCATTATTGTTGGTTCTAATATGTTTTATTTATCACATTAACTTATTTATCACAGTTGATCATTTATCACCTTATTTCATTTATTAAATATTTATGAACGATTTTTCAATTATGTTTAATGGGCACCTGAGTTAAATGGTGCGTAAGAAAGTTACCATTGTTATTTATATATTGCTTATGTTAATTGTGATGGTTAAATACCATTACCCTTTTATTATTATTATTATTATTATTATATTATTTAAAGTTTTAAACTTTACAACACTACTTTATACAATCAAATTTGAGAATACGAACCAAATGGGAGTGTATTAGATTTTTGAGAGTGAGTTACTGGTGATGTTATGTTTTGTTGATGTCAAAGTCTAAGAAAGAAGGTGGTGGTTCTCCAGTTATTTGGTGTTGTGGTATTTGTTCAAAGCAGTTGAAAAGTGAGTCACAGCAAATTGGATGTGATGGGCAGTGTGGTAAATGGTACCATGCTAGATGTGTCAAGATTGATGCCAAGAGTTACAGAAAACTTGCTGCAGATTCAAACTCTGAATGGTTCTGTCCACAGTGCAAAGACAGCCCAAAGCAACAAAGTGGACTGACTCAAGTCATCAAACAGATCAGATGTGAGGTGGAAGGAAATGCACCTGCAAAAGTGGACCTCCCAGATCCAGAGACCAAGTCTACCTCATTAAATGAAGCTGTCTGGGGCACTCTTAAAGGTGCAGAGATTTCCAATGCTGTGAATGAGGTGTACAGAAATATTGTCACATGGAAGAAAAATATTTTCAAGGTTCCTACTGGGAAAGCAGGACAGGATTTCATTGAAGAAGTTACAAAGGTCCTAGGTTTTTACTTATCTGGCTCTCATTTTGAAAGTTGTGCTATGACCATGGTGATGATCATGTTCCCTCTGCTTCTCCAAAAGCCTTCCCAGAAGTCCAAAAGTAAAGACCACAGCAAAAGACTAGCAGAAAGACTTCTTTTGTGGAAGTCTGGGGAAATACTCACTCTTCTTAGACAGTGCAGCAAAATCCAAGAGAGACTAAAAAGTCCCAAGGCAGATGAAAACCATCATGAAAAGGTTTTTGCTCGGCTCATGCTACAAGGTAAAGTGTCTGCAGCACTCAGATGGGTTGGCAGTCAAAGAAGTGGTTTGCTTGAAATCAGTGATGAAGTTGTCAGTCATCTCAAAAGTAAAAGCACCCTGCTCCTGGTGCTGTGAATTATGAAGCACTCTTGAAAGGACCAGCCCGAACCCTTTGAAGATGTAGTATTTGACTCTATTGATGCTGAAGTCATCCACAGAACTGCCAAAACAATTAGTGGTGCTGCAGGTCCTTCAGGTGCTGATGCTGAAATTTGGAAACAGATCCTGTGCTCAAAACAGTTTAAAAAGAAGCCAGAGGAATTGTAGTGCCACAATTGCAGAGCTAACAAAGAAGTTATCCTGTTGTATTGTCAATCCTGAACATCTCAGAAGTTATACTGCAGGGAGGCTCATTCCATTGGATAAAAAGCCAGGTGTCCGTCCAGTGGGCATAGGTGAAGTTCTTAGACGAATTGTTGGAAAGGCTATAACAACTGTATTGAGACCTGACCTGGTGAAAAGCACAGCACCAATCCAAGTGTGTGCAGGCCTCCAAGGGGGTGTTGAAGCAGCTATACATGCTATGAGACGCATGTACAATGATCCAGACTGCCAGGCAGTTTTACTTGTTGATGCTGAAAATGCATTCAACTCCCTCAACCGCATGGTGGCCTTACACAACATGAAATATACCTGTCCAAACTTGTTCAGATACACAGTCAACACATATCGCCAGCCAGCTGATTTGTTTATTGGAAACACAGAAGAATCACTTCTTTCTCAAGAGGGTACAACCCAAGGTGATACTAGTGCAATGGGTATGTATGCCGAAAGTCTGATGCCTCTTATTGAAGGACTCAAGTCACATGTTAGCAAGACCTGAAGCAGATTTTCTATGCTGATGATGCTGCTTCAGCCGGGAAACTAGAAAACATCAGGAAATGGTGGGCTAGCCTCCAAAGGATGGACCAATATATGGCTATCATCCAAAACCCAGTAAAACCTGGTTGATTGTAAAATCAGAGTTCCATGATGCTGCCTTAAAACTGTTTCCTGACATAAATGTTACTGCAGAAGGACATAGGTACTTAGGATCATATATTGGCTCTGAAGAAGGAAAATCTATCTTTGTCAAAAGGAGGTTGATGAATGGATAAAAGACATTACTGGGCTATCAGAAATAGCATCATCAGAGCCACAGCTTGCATATGCTGGATTTGTGTATGGTGCTTCAAAAGGTGGAATTTTCTAGCAAGAACCACACCAGGAGTGTCAGAACTGTTGAGTAGGCTAGAATACCATATAAAGGACGTGTTCATTCCAGTTATCCTGGGAAAACTACATGTATCTGAGCAGTTAAGAAAAAGATATTCGCCCTACCTGCCAGAATGGGTGGTCTCAGCATTGCTAACATTTGTCAAACAGCAGAGCTGGAATATGGTAATTCTACTCTAGCAATGGAAGATTTGACAAATGCCATATACAACCAAGAGAGCTCATTCAATGTTGATGAATCCAAACAAAATAAGGTCATCACTCAGGTCAAGAAGAACAGACAAACCTTTTATGATCAATATAAGGATGATTTGGAGAAGGAGATCAGTCCCCTTGTACAGCGACAACTTGAACTACTCTCAGAGAAAGGGGCCTCATCATGGCTTACTTCACTACCTTTGAAAGAATATGGTTTTCTATTGAATAAGCAAGAATTCCATGATGCTATCAGTTTGAGGTATAACTTGACTCTGAGCTCATTGAACAGGCCACGTCTATGTGTGTGTGGCGAACCAAGTACAATCAACCACTGTCTCACCTGCAAACTTGGTGGCTATGTTTCCCTGAGACATGACTCATTGAAAGGTACCATTGCAAAACTACTTCAACAGGTATGCAAGGACACAGTAATCGAACCAAGCCTGATACCTATAACCACTGAACAGCTCCAAAGGGGTACTGATGTCAGTGATGGGGCTCGACTGGATGTATGCACAAAGAGGTTTCTGGACACCTTTGGATAGAGCATTTACTGATATAAGGGTATTGCACCCACAAGCTCAATCCAATGCGAACACAAGCCTCTTTCAGATGTACAGGAGACATGAGAATGAAGAAAAGCAAGTACAATGACAGGGTACTGCAGGTTGAAAAGGCAACATTTACACCCCTAGTGTTCAGCACAACTGGAGGCATGGGTAACGAAGCCTCTAGATTTCTAAAGCATTTGGCTGTGAAACTGAGTAATAAGAGTGGACAATCATACAGTGACACTGTTGCCTTTGTGCGGGCGCCTAAGATTTGACCTTCTCAAGACATGTGTCATTTCTCTCCGGGGCTATAGAGGCAAGCCCAATGGTAAAACCTCAGAAATGGATACACTTGATCTAAATCTTATACCTAAAACTGATTACTAATTTATTTAGGGACGCTAGTCCTACTTTATTGAATTGTGTGTTTTTTTATTGCAAAGGCATATAATATCATTGTTTGGATGTTTGCACCCTACTTTTTGACACTGACATTAAAATATGGGTTTATTGGCTATCATAATAGATTCTAACATCGGGTGTTTTATAATTTGATAGATTTTTTTAATTCAGATATATTTAAGTATAATTGAATTGCATCTAAGTATTTTCCTTACCTTTTTTATCATCACTCTCCTTCCCTATTAAACCTTGAATCAGATAATATTGATTGATATCAGATTTTATTAGTTTATAATTAAGTATTTGACTCTGTTATTGTGATACACCATCCATCATGGATGTTTGGTGCTTCCTCAAGCTATATAATATTTTACTCTCTTCGGAGATTTTTCCCCATTTATATTATTTATTTATTAGCATTGCCTTGCTACTATTGATGTCTTGAAAAACAATCATTCTTTATTTTGTGGATTTAGGTTGGGATTTTTATACCAGGGTCTTATATCAGGTTTTCTTTATTGTGTTATTGTTTACCTATAGACTTATGCTGTCTGGTACTAATTAACATATGCCTAATTATATGCCTAATGTTATTATGATTGAATGTCCATGTTATCTGTTTTAAACACTAGTTTACTAACATGTTAAGCAATATAAATATTAACAGCCATAATATGATCGCTTAAAGTACAACCCAGCATTCAGCAGCTTCTTTATATATCAAGGGAATATATTTGTTTTCATAAACTCTTTGTTTTCATGAGTTACTGTGCTGTAAAATTTTATAATTGAATTGAAATTTGTAAATAATATCTAGGTGCTCTAAAATTAGTCATTTTGATATAACTGAACTATTCATCTAGGAATAATGCCTATCACAAAAGTTGCAAAAGGGCGAGAACCCAACTGGAAAGAATGGGATCAGAAAGCACAAAAAAGTGGTTTGAGGAATACTGTCTTCTGTGGTGGAGGTGACACATATGTTGGCCATTGGGAAAATAATCTGAAGAGTGGTAAAGGTAAGCCTGCTATGTAGATATAGGTAATGAATTAATACTGTTTGATATATAATATACTGTTATAGCACACTATTGAGGTGTGGATCGGTGAATATTCCTCAAGATGAAGCCCAGTGGAATACGGGAAATCCACACTTTAATAGTGTGTAGAAACAGTATTATTTAACAGTATTATTTAAAATCACAAAGCCACTCCATAAACCAGATTTCAAACTTGGCAAATGGGCTGTGAGTTAGATAATAAATTCTTTTTCTTTGTGTATATGGCATGAACCTAGCTAACTTTCATTTCTTTTTCCTTTCTTTTCGATGGCAGTTTGTTTCATGAGCAACAATCACACACAGGGCTCCTGTCTTCTGTTTCTTGTGCCTAAAGTTCTTACCCTGGTTTTTTCCCATATTTTTACCTAGTTCTCTGCCCTTCATCCATGATTCACTTTAATTCAAGACTCAAATCAAACAAAATTCATAGTTTCAAATTGAATTTTAAGCATATTAAAACATTAATTACAGAATCATAATTCTATTTAATCAAGGTAGTTTACAGACATGTACAGATGAGCATTGTACCAGTACAGTATTATTGTTCCCATTTCTAACACTCATTATTGACCACTCGTCGCACCATTTCTCGTGCCATTTCAGGAGCATCAATAGGAACCATGTGGCCACTCATCAAGATCCAGTAGTACTCAAAGTTTTTATAGGCTTTGTAGAAAGCCCCAGTGCGTTTCTCTTTTTCCAGAGATGGGGGATAGAGAGGGATCCTGTCTTGTTGGTAGTATTTCTTCAAACCTTTCCATTTCAACTTGTTGATCCACTTGTCCTGCCCAGCTGAGTTGATGATCATATCCAACATTCCATTGTAATTGATTACCCTAACATTGTGCTTCAAACAGTCATCAACAGACTCAATAACATCGATGATGAGTTCATCTGCTAAATGCTGATACACCTGCATAGCTTGACCTCCCCATGACACTGAATCTGGGATCATTCCAAACTTCTTTCTCATCTGCTCGTTCATCAGCTTCTTCACGTTTTCTCCATTGTAGTCAATCGCCAGACTCTTAAAGACACTGCCGATGGTGCTGCTTTCTTTGAAGTGCTGTAAAAGTCTCGTCATCTCCTGTTCTGTTAGTTGAGTGAAGTATTTCTTCAGATAAGCTTTATCTCTCGCTTGTTCCTCACTCTCGTTCATCATCAGAGAAGGAGAAGGCTGGTGATGGTATCTAATGTTGTAGAAGAAAACGTCATCAGTCATGTTGTGAATAGTTTCCATCAGGTATCCCAGCAAATTGTTGGCATTATTGTAGTCACCTGCAGGAATGAGGGATGATGAGGGCCGAGATGAAAGTTATAAAACTAATTTCAATTACATAATGGTCCATAATAAATTCAAATCGATTCATCAAAATATAAAACAAGAGTAGTGCAACACAGAGATATCATGATTCACATTACCTTTGTAATAAGAGATTTGCATCTTGCTTGCTATAATAGTCAACCAATGCCATTGAGTGTAATCTATCTGACTTGTCTGGAAGAGAATGTCAGGATAGGTTGCTCCAGCATCCACCATTGAGACAGCCCCGTCACCAATCGCTACTCCCCCCAACTTAACATCTTTCAGCAGACCCTTCTTCTGTGCTGCCACTATTTTACTTCCGAATACAGGGGCCACTTTGCCACCGTAGGACTCAGAGAAGATGAAGATGGGAGGCAGGGCTGCGCCGTTGTAATGCTGCTTTTTGAGCAGGGCTGATACCTCCCCAAGAGTTGCCACCAAGTCGTCAGCCACCTCATAGACAGTGGTAGTGTAGGCACTGTCGTCGTCTACGTAGCTAAATCCTGATCCAACAGGCGAGTCAATGAACAGGAGACTTCCTTCTTTGAGCCATGTGTGGTTCCTTGCTTCCAGATTGTTGGTCAGGGGTCCTGGCATGTAGGTATTTTAATAAGTAGACATTAGTATAAACTTTTAAATTAGTTATTTTCATATCGATATGACATACATTGAAACCTGTGAGCTGTGACAACTGATATCACAACAGATAATATTGTAACTGTTCTCCACCCACCTATCTCCATGAAGTTTCCATAGCCCGTTCCTGAGCCCCCAGGACCGCCCTGGAGCCAGATAATGATGGGTTTCTCATCCGCCCCCTCACAAGGTGTCTTCATAAACCACCAGAACTGGTGTGCTTTAGGCCGGACATCCACATAGCCCCAAGCCTCGTCTATGTCTTCTATTACACACTCCGATCTGACTAAAGCCAGCAAGCTGAGGAGTCCAACAAACGACCACATGGTATTATCGCTACTACTGCAACGTGAAACTTGTAGAAGTGAGCCAGCATGTGCATGTGCTGTTAAACAGGGAGCAGATAAACTTGTAAACTGAGATGCTGAGAGATAAGAACAGGTTCAGGTCAATATCCAGTGGAGACTGTTAATTTAATATCCACCTTGATTAAATCCAGTCCACTGATTATTCCCTATGCTGAAGTAAATTTTGACCGAAGCCACAAACTTATATATCACTTCCCTCAAAATTCTATTGAATTCAGGACCCAAATCAAACAAGATATAGTTTTAAAATTTAAGCACATTTAAAGTTGAAACAAATCAAGGATAACAATCAGAGTTCAAAACGTATAAGTACAATTTATCATACGAAGATAAGCAATGTCCCAGTACAATATTAGTGTTCCAAGTTCTAACTCTCATTATTGACCACTCGTCGCACCATCTCTCGTGCCATTTCAGGTGCATCAATAGGAACCATGTGGCCACTCATCAAGATCCAGTAATACTCAAAGTTTTATAGGCTTTGTAGAAAGCACCAGTGCGTTTCTCTTTTTCCAGAGATGGAGGATAGAGAGGAATCCTGTCTGCATGGTAGTAGTTCATCAAACCCTCCCATTTCAACTTGTTGATCCACTTGTCCTGCCCAGCTGAGTTGATGATCATATCCAACATTCCATTGTAATTGATCACCCTAACATTGTTCTTCAAGCAGTCATCAACAGACTCAATAACATCGATGATAAGTTCGTCTGCTAAATGCTCATACACTTGCATAGCTTGACCTCCCCATGACACTGAATCTGGGATCATTCCAAACTTCTTTCTCATCTGCTCGTTCATCAGCTTCTTCACGTTTTCTCCATTGTAGTCAATCGTCAGACTCTTAAAGACACTGCCGATGGTGTTGCTCTCTTTGAAGTGCTGTAAAAGTCTCGTCTTCTCCTGTTCTGTTAGTTGAGTGAAGTATTTCTTCAGATAAGCTTTATCTCTCGCTTGTTCCTCACTCTCGTTCATCATCAGAGAAGGAGAAGGCTGGTGATGGTATCTAATGTTGTAGAAGAAAACGTCATCAGTCATGTTGTGAATAGTTTCCATCATGTACCCCAGTATATTGTTGGCTGGTACGTAGTATCCTGCAGGAATGGGTGATAATGAGGGCTTATAAACGTTTACAGGTGATAAAGATAATACACATTCATCTCAGTTACTTATCTTAATGGTATTTATTAATTACTTAAATCCACTTTATTGTGCATCAAAAAGATAATAATGGGACACCCACAGAAATGCAAATTACACATTACCTTTGCTGTAAGCAAGTTCCATCTCGGCTGCAACTTGAGTCAGGTAGTGCCATTGAACGGCATCTATTTGACTTGTTTGCCACAGAATGTCAGGGTAGGTGAGTCCAGCATCCACCATTGAGACAGCCCCATCACCAATCGCTACTCCCCCCAACTTAACATCTTTCAGTAGACCCTTCTTCTGTGCTGCCACTATTTTACTTCCGAATACAGGGGCCACTTTGCCACCGTAGGACTCAGAGAAGATGAAGATGGGAGGCAGGGCTGCGCCGTTGTAATGCTGCTTTTTGAGCAGGGCTGATACCTCCCCAAGAGTTGCCACCAAGTCGTCAGCCACCTCATAGACAGTGGAAGTGTAGGCACTGTCGTCGTCTACGTAGCTAAATCCTGATCCAACAGGGGAGTCAATGAACAGGAGACTTCCTTCTTTGAGCCATGTGTGGTTCCTTGCTTCCAGATTGTTCGTCAGGGGTCCTGAGGTGCAGGTATTTTAGACGTTTAGACATTAGTAGATGCTAGTATAATTAGTATATTTATTTTCATACCAATATGATATACATTGATAGCAGTGAGCTGTTACAACTGATATCACAACAGATAATATTGTAACTGTTCTCCACCCACCTATCTCCATGAAGTTTCCATAGCCCGTTCCTGATCCTCCAGGACCACCCTGGAGCCAGATAATGATGGGTTTCTCATCCGCCCCCTCACAAGGTGTCTTCATGAACCACCAGAACTGGTGTGCTTTAGGCCGGACATCCACATAGCCCCAAGCCTCGTCTATGTCTTCTATTACACACTCCGATCTGACTAAAGCCAGCAAGCTGAGGAGTCCAACAAACGACCACATGGTATAACCGGTACTACTGCAACGTGAAACTTGTAGAAGTGAGTCAGCATGTGCAGGTGCTGCTCAACAGCGAGCAGATAAACTTGTAAACTGAGATGCTCAGAGATAAGAACAGCAATCAGGTGCTTATATACTGCTGCTAAAGGCACTGTTTGAAACTCTCTCTCTGTATTTAATATTCATTAAAAACAGCTTTTAATTGCATTATCGTACAACATACGAATATTATGTAGGAAAATAACCGTTAATCACAAGTCACGCATTGGAATGGATGCAAATTTTAATTGCAACTGGAGTCTAAAAACCACGCATATTTAATTAAGCTGTTAAAGATAACTTCTTAACTTCGATAAAATAATAAACTTATAACAAAGGTCGACCCTTAGAATGGCAAATAAGCGAGTAGTTGGTGCAAGTATACAGGCTATATAGCTTTGAAGTTAGTCCTTGAGTAGTTTGGTTGATACGTTGCACACTGTCATATTGTGTCATTGGATGAATGAAAAGCAAGTTAGCGCGGTCACTAAGCCTGAATTCTTACTACTCATAATAGCATATCTCTCATGTTACTTGTGTCCCACCATCCACAATGGAGGAGATAAGGGGAGTATTTCGAGTTTTCTTATAAAGGTTGGTAAAAAGCTGCCAAATAATTTGTTTCATTTCACATAACACTAAATGTCCTGTCAGGCACGTACCACTGGGCTAAAGCAAATGCAGTGTATGACGGGGATTGGAAGGAAGATAAAAGGCACGGATACGGAACGTACAGCATTATTCAGGATGACGTGCCCTTCAAACAATACGGGGGCGGATGGAAAAACGATAAGAGACACGGGTTAGTGGACTGAGGGAGTCAGCTATATTAATAATCCTCTGATAATCTGATGTCATCAGCTCTTCAATCCTCAAATAATCTAATAGTTTAAACGGCAGGCCTATAATAGTTTAATAAATTATTAAATTTCAACATTTATTATCACACGCTTAGACATAGTCTAAATTTCAGGTGAGGGAAATATTTTAGCCATTTACGCGTATAATCCTCAAATAATGTAATAGTTTGAACATCTGCAGGTCTATAATCCACAATAATGAAACAGTAGTTACTTTGTTACTGAATTTTAAATATAAATAGATTATCGGTCCACTCTTCGTCTTGGTTATTTACGGTGAAAAGCATTGCTGTAAACCCTAAAACCATCCTAATAAACTCGGTTAGGTACGGCACGTTTTACTACGCCGAGGGGGAGTACTACGAAGGCGAGTGGTATGAGAACAAGAGGAACGGATGGGGTAGAATGTACTACGAGGACGGATCCGTGTACGAGGGAAGGTGAGTTGGGGCCGGAGGGGTTTCTAGCTAAAGAAGTTCATTTTTAGGCCAAAAATTGGGTTTTTGAGAGGCTGTTAATCGTGAAAATGGCCGAAATTGAAAATTCTGAAAGCAGCATTTTCTTAGTTGGATCGAACTGTACTGACCCCCCGAGATACTGATCAAAGTTCAGAAAATACTCTGACACAATTGGACTTGGGGAAAACTCTGTGTATAAATTCATCATTATTTGGTTCTAGTACACTCTCTGAAGGCAGTCACATGGGAAAAAGCATATTTCAGCCTTATTTTTGGTCCTTGTGGACAATTATAACAAAGAAGTCCATTTTAGGCCAAAATTGGGTTTTAAAAGGCTGTAAATCGTGAAAATGGCTTGGAAATTGAAAATTCTGAAAGCAGCATTTTCTTAGTTGGATCGAACTGTACTGACCTGCAAAATTTCATGAGTTAACTAGTAAGTTTACTAGGACGACCCCCCCCCGAGATACTGATCAAAAGTTCAGAAAATACTCTGACACAATTGGACTTGGGGAAAACTCTGTGTATAAATTCATCATTATTTGGTTCTAGTACACTCTCTGGAAGGCAGTCACACGGGAAAACGCATATTTCAGCCTTATTTTTGGTCCTTGTGGACAATTATAACCAAAGAAGTCCATTTTTAGGCCAAAAATTGGGTTTTTGAAAGGCTGTAAATCGTGAAAATGGCCGAAATTGAAAATTCTGAAAGCAGCATTTTCTTAGTTGGATCAAACTGTACTGACCTGCAAAATTTCCTGAGTTAACTAGTAAGTTTACTAGGACTCTGTGTATAAATTCATCATTATTTGGTTCTAGTACACTCTCTGGAAGGCAGTCACATGGGAAAAAGCATATTTCAGCCTTATTTTTGGTCCTTGTGGACAATTATAACCAAAGAAGTCCATTTTTAGGCCAAAAATTGGGTTTTTGAAAGGCTGTAAATCGTGAAAATGGCCGAAATTGAAAATTCTGAAAGCAGCATTTTCTTAGTTGGATCGAACTGTACTGACCTGCAAAATTTCATGAGTTAACTAGTAAGTTTACTAGGATGACCCCCCCCCCCGAGATACTGATCAAAAGTTCAGAAAATACTCTGACACAATTGGACTTGGGGAAAACTCTGTGTATAAATTCATCATTATTTGGTTCTAGTACACTCTCTGGAAGGCAGTCACATGGGAAAAAGCATATTTCAGCCTTATTTTTGGTCCTTGTGGACAATTATAACCAAAGAAGTCCATTTTAGGCCAAAAATTGGGTTTTTGAAAGGCTGTAAATCGTGAAAATGGCCGAAATTGAAAATTCTGAAAGCAGCATTTTCTTAGTTGGATCAAACTGTACTGACCTGCAAAATTTCATGAGTTAACTAGTAAGTTTACTAGGTCGACCCCCCCCTCCGAGATACTGATCAAAGTTCAGAAAATACTCTGACACAATTGGACTTGGGGAAAACTCTGTGTATAAATTCATCATTATTTGGTTCTAGTACACTCTCTGGAAGGCAGTCACATGGGAAAAAGCATATTTCAGCCTTATTTTTGGTCCTTGTGGACAATTATAACCAAAGAAGTCCATTTTTAGGCCAAAAATTGGGTTTTTGAAAGGCTGTAAATCGTGAAAATGGCCGAAATTGAAAATTCTGAAAGCAGCATTTTCTTAGTTGGATCGAACTGTACTGACCTGCAAAATTTCATGAGTTAACTAGTAAGTTTAGTAGGACGACCCCCCCCGACATACTGATCAAAATTCAGAAAATACTCTGACGCAATTGGACTTGGGGAAAACTCTGTGTATAAATTCATCATTATTTATTTCTGTTACACTCTCTGGAAGGCAGTCACATGGGAAAAAGCATATTTCAGCCTTATTTTTGGTCCTTGTGGACAATTATAACCAAAGAAGTCCATTTTTAGGCCAAAAATAGGGTTTTTGAGAGGCTGTAAATCGTGAAAATGGCCGAAATTCAAAATTCTGAAAGCAGCATTTTCTTAGTTGGATCGAACTGTACTGACCTGCAAAATTTCATGAGTTAACTAGTAAGTTTACTAGGACGACCCCCCCCCCCCCCCCGAGATACTGATCAAAGTTCAGAAAATACTCTGACACAATTGGACTTGGGGAAAACTCTGTGTATAAATTCATCATTATTTGGTTCTAGTACACTCTCTGGAAGGCAGTCACATGGGAAAAAGCATATTTCAGCCTTATTTTTGGTCCTTGTGGACAATTATAACCAAAGAAGTCCATTTTAGGCCAAAAATTGGGTTTTGAAAGGCTGTAAATCGTGAAAATGGCCGAAATTGAAAATTCTGAAAGCAGCATTTTCTTAGTTGGATCAAACTGTACTGACCTGCAAAATTTCATGAGTTAACTAATAAGTTTATTAGGACCCCCCACCCCGTGGGGGAGATAGCGCCTGATCAAAATTGTCTGCAGGCACAATTCTTGTTGGTCTTTGTGGACAATTATAACCAAAGAAAGTTCTAGTGGCGTGAGGGGGAGTTCCGGGGTTTCCGAGGTTCGAATCCCGTTTTTGAGGGAGGTCTTGTTTAAGATTAAATGGTAAGTATTAACTCCTTTGGCCGACAGAATTGGTTGTCTCTCACCAATGAACGCCAATACCTCTACTCTATATATTCTACCTATCCCTGCAGACCTTGTCTTTTTCCCGATTCTCTTGACAGTGCTCCCACAGGGAGATTCTCTGACTCAAAACACAGCGTTTCTCTATTCAGGTGGGATAACGACATGAGGGACGGAGAAGGCACGTTGAAACTCCCAAACAATAACCGCTTCGAAGGAATGTGGTCACATGACAAGAAGAATGGGGCTGGGTGCCACTACTACCTCGACAGAGGCCAGGTACTAAAATCATTGGCTGGGTGCCACTACTACCTCGACAGAGGCCAGGTACTAAAATCATTGGCTGGGTGCACGAGAAATAGGTACTAAAATCATTGGCTGGGTTCACTGAGGTCATCTAAAATCACTCGACATCATAATATGATTATGACGTCATCCTATACGCCGCGCACGAGAAATATTTCATCAAATCACTACATCTGCATCCTGAGTTTCTATGTTCTTATTAGAGCCTATTATTTATTTTATGTTTAGGGTGTTGTTAGCTTTTAATTTGTAAAACTTGGAGTCTTGTCAAATGTTTACATCTTTATACTTTTATATGTCCAATGATGGCATTGGTGACATTGAGATTCAGGAGAGATTCCAGGTTTTCTCCTTCACCCCTATTCTCCAATGTACCCCCATAATATGCCCTCTAATATGCCCCCATGACCCCTCCCTCCCAGGCATACGAAGGAGTGTGGGTTGAGAACATTGCGAAGTGTGGGGAGCTGAGGGACGTTCAGAGAGACACTGCCCCCCGACCCACAGAGTACCCCATCCCCACCCTCGAGTTGGAGCAGCCAGCCACCGTCATCAACGCCGCCAGAGAGGCGTTCCTCGCAGAGGATTGAGTTGAGCCACTTTGGGATTGAGATGTGCCACTTTGGAATTTAGTAAAGCCACCTTGGGATTAAATTGCTAAATTAGTCAAAACCACATTGCGGCATTTCATCTGAGATGGATTAGTAGCCAGCATTTTTGATTGTTAACATCTGTCCAAAGGGAAACTTTTGATTTTACCTTCGAAAGCGAGTCATATCGTTGATCAACTATATTTGAAATTTCAGTAATCCCGGAGGGAAATTTTATTTTGATTCATAAGCTTTATTTTGATAAATCATAATACAACGGTAAAGATTTAACAAACCTATCGTGTTGTACACTCATACGACATACAGTCATCCTTGAAGGAATAAGTTTATTTTCAGCTGATAACAAAAGAAAGATTTAAGTTCCTTTCAATTAATATTCCCCGTTCCAATGGAGTGATAATTTTTGTAAATAGCAAGTGCAGATGTGAAGATTGGAGTTATCATTTTTAACCAGTTAATATAACGTAATTAACTCATCAATTGTAATTTAAAATTGAGTGATAAATTTCATATTTTAATTCTGTCTTCTTTAATCAACGCCTAATAACGTTGACCAAACGATGCTTCCGCTTAGTATCCATTCAAGATCGGCAAAAGTAAATGATTTGACATACTTTATTGTATCATGCTCAGAAAATATGATCATATTAATGAACTTTCAGTACAACTCGGAGTTGATTGTATATTAACCTTCTAATCTAGTCATCTTGTTTTTTCACTCTAACACGTCTTATAGAAGTATAGAGAATAAACTGACCCGCTCCCCTCCTAGCTAGCCATGCCGTTACCCGCCAAGGAACCAATGTACTGCGCTGAGCAGATAAAGATTCCCCCTGCTCTCCCCGACATCTTGAAACAGTTCACGAAGGCTGCCATCCGAACTCAGCCAGGAGACCTCCTGTCATGGTCTGCTGCTTACTTTGACGCTCTGAGCACTGGCAAGGAGCCACCAGTCAAGAACAGATTCGAGGTAAGGCGCAGCTCCAAACTGTCACATTGTCATGTGAATGTGGGTGGGCCATTTCGTGATCTCACCAGTTGCGTGTTTCATGTTATGTCTCATGTTTTAACCTCTAATTGTCTTATCAATATTTGTCTTAGAGATACTATAATGGTCTCCAACTCTTTTAAATCTGTCTCAACCCCACCTCTCATCCCCATCCCTCTTTCAGCCCACTCTCCTAAAGTCCTAAACCCACCCCTTTCTTTTAACCCACTCTCCTAAAGTCCTAAACCCACCCCTTTCTTTCAGCCCACCCCAGACAGCCAGCAGATGACCCCCGGACTCCTCTCAGTCCTACACAAGCAGCTTTGTGCTAAGGATACTGTAGCGATGCAGGAGCTCAAGACTATGTGGGCTCAGCTTTCTCTACCCACTGATAGGTTGGATAGGGAACTTCGTAGCACGCAAAGATATCCTATTATCAAACCTGATAGGTCCTCTTATCTGCTCGACTTTCATACTAGCAACTCTGAATGGGTTGGATGCCTGTTTCTATGGATGAGATAGTCATCTTATTGGCAAAAACGCGAAAAACAGTCCCCTTCTTAGGATACTTTGGACCCTTAAGCGTGCTAATCCTTGTACGTTGTTTAGATTAAAACCCCTCATTCCACCTAATAACCCCCAGGTTGGAAGAGATCCTGAGGTTGGGTAACTTTGTGGCGGATGTCAAGTGGCTGAACTTCCTCGCTCTGTCCTGCACCTCACTCGAGAGCAATCTGACAGACGCTGTCACTCTCCTCTGCAAAATACTCACCAAGGACCCTGAAGGAGGTGGGTGGCTGTGTGGGCACTTGCCTGGGTGGGCACTTGGCAGGATGGGCACTTGGCTGGTTGGGAACTAGGCTGAGTGGGCACTAGCCTGGGTGGGAACTAGGCTGAGTGGGCACTAGCCTGGGTGGGAACTTGGCTGGGTGATTGCTTGGCTGGGTGGGCACTTGGCAGGGTGGGCACTTGGCAGGTTGGGCACTTGGCAGGGTGGGAACTTGGCTGAGTGGGCACTTGGCTGGGTGGGCACTTGGCTGAGTGGGCACTTGGCTGGGTGGGCACTTGGCAGGGTGAGCACTTGGCTGGGTGGGCACTTGGCTGGGTGAGCACTTGGCTGGGTGGGCACTTGGCAGGGTGGGAACTTGACTGGGTGAGCACTTGGCTGTGTGGGCACTTGGCTGGGTGGGAACTTGGCCCGTTGGGCACTTGGCTGGGTGGGCACTTAATTGGATAAGCATTCTTTCACAGTTAGGGCGTGGACAGGGGATTCTGTAAACCTAGAATCCCTGACCAGTGACAGTTATTAAAAGCCTCACTCCCCAGGTCCAGCCAGTATCCCCTACGACCTGTTCAAGAAACTCTACACGTACCTAGCTGAAGTGGACGGTAACATCACACAGGAGCACATTGAGAGTGTGGTCGCGTACCTGGATAACGACGCTGCTAAAAACAGCAACATGATCGGACCGGCTCACTTCACTCACGCTTTCTGCCCTAAACTCACAGGGTGAAGGTGCAAACGATCGGGACACTGCTTTTCTCCTTTTTCTTCGCAGGATTAATTATTTGTAAATATGTTATAAATAAGGTATAATTGATGCTCTGAAAAAAGAGGATTTATCGTTTTTGTCTGAGCTGCGTTTTCTCGTTGCTTTATCGCAGGATATTGAATGTTTTCAGATGTTTGCGGTTATTCTGGTGTTTATTTTAATCTATCCAGACATATACGCATATTGATTGTTCAGTATGTACAAAAGAAAACAAACATTCCTAGATTTGACTTTATTCTCTCAACAATATTTGTCTCCAAATATCCATTCCAACTGCATTTCGATGATAATCACTGATCTTTTATATCCTTAAAATGATATGATACTTCAACACATTTTCAGGAATAGATACCTAAAACGATCTCCAGTACACTAATTCTATGAAGATCGTATGTCTATTGCCACTTTTCGATATTTAGTCACACGCAAGTAGTTCAAATAGCGTAAGAAAGGGAACGCGCGGACATTATTTGCCTGATCTGTTAGCCGCGCACGTTGCTAGGTTACGTGTTTATTACTCGCAGTTTTGATCGGATTCAGAAGTCAGTGTACTATGTTAATGTGAGATGTTTATGGCAATATTGCCACGTAGTTCACATGTTAAAGTGAAATCAATGTGTCATATTTGTTGCATTATTTTATTTGATAGAGTGCTTGATCAACTGATGTAAGAGTCATTAATTAAGCGTAATCTGCCATCTGGTTAACAAATATCAATCTCACCTTAGGAGTACGTATGTAAAACTAACATTATCATGTGACACATTCAGGATAAAACAGTAGACATACATATCATACATACCTATGACATCCCAAAGTTTCATTAAGAAACTCCAAACACAACCAAAGTTACAGCGCGCTACTTTTGTAACGTTCTTTTTGGCCCACCCGGTATCATTATCAAGTAATTTAAATCGAAGTTGTCGCTTTTGAAGATTATAAATCAAATTATCTAATTCAAGCAATTAATGCTTTTCCCTTGAAATAGGTTTATGTCCATGCTACACTGCTGGACTAGGACTTAGGAGCTTAAGCAATGCCTCCGTTGTGCTTCAAGTTAACAGTGAAAGAGATGATGAGCCCTGATTAACCTCCCAATGCCAAACTAGTAAAACAGTAAGTTATTGAATTCAATTATTGTCATTTTAATTTTAATGTTTTTTGTTGAAATATGAGTTCAATTCAAATGTTGCAAAATTTATTCATACATCGAATCAACCGTTTCAATTGATACTAAGTGACAAAATTATATATAAACTTATGGATAGCCAAAAACAATTGAAAATTGTTTGGGTAACGCAGCCACTCCAGTACCGAAAATTATACGATTAAAACTATTGATATGAGTTTAAATCGCAGCTTGTCCGTGGCGGTGTGCTTTGGTTATAAAGAATTATCTTGGTCACGCATATGATGTGAGCTCATCACACTGTACACACTTGAAAACTTTCAACTTCATTCTTGTCGAACATCTTCACAATCGCGATATTGTCACTCCAACCATAATAAGGGTAACTTCGTGTTTCTTAACAGTCTAAAATCAAGCAGTGAGTTCATGATGAATGTTAAGTTTTGCTTATTTTCTAGTAACACCGCCACGGACAAGTTGCGATTTAAACTCATATCAATAGTTTTAATCGTATAATTTTCGGTACTGGAGTGGCTGCGTTACCCAAACAATTTTCAATTGTTTTTGGCTATCCATATCACTCTTTTTTGGCATAAAACTTACGACAATCAGTTCAAGTTGTGATATTTGCTTTAATTGGTCAATTATCTCATTCAGCATTTGACAACCGGTATTCAAATTAATATAAAAAACGTTATTTTGGCTCCACGTAAAAAATGCCGTTGTAATTAAGTCGATATCATTTTCACTTTTTGAGTTATACGCGATAATGACTTTAATTGGCCAATTAACCAATTAAGCGGTTGGCAACCGGTACTTAAATGAAACGAATAAATCGTAGTTTCGACGTTAGTTAATAATGCCGTTGGAATTAAGACGCTATCATTTTTACTTTTTGCGTTATACGCGATAATCACTTTAATTGGCCAATTAACTAATTAAGCGGGTGGCAACCGGTACTTAAATGATACGAATAAATCGTAGTTTCGACGTAAGTTAATAATGCCGTTGGAATTAAGACGTCATCATTTTGACTTCTTGAGTTATACGCGATAATGACTTTAATTGGCCAATTAACTAATTAAGCGGTTGGCAACCGGTACTTAAATGAAACGAATAAATCGTAGTTTCGATGTAAGTTAAAAATTTCGTTGGAATAAAGACGCTATCATTTTTACTTTTTGTGTTATACGCGATAATTACTTTAATTGGCCAATTAACTAATTTAGCGGTTGGCAACCGGTACTTAAATGAAACGAATAAGTCGTAGTTTCGGCGTAAGTTAATAATGCCGTTGGAATTAAGACGTTATCATTTTTACTTCTTGAGTTATACGCGATAATGACTTTAATTGGCCAATTAACCAATTAAGGAATTGTCATTTTAAAATTTCAAATAGCCTAATGCACGCACATCATTCTGAAGTTTCATATGCCGTTGAGATTAAAATTCTATCTTTTATAGTTCTCGAGAACACTCAAACACAATTTTTATCATCGTCGCGTCGTAGTACATCTTCTAATTTTTGATAAAATAGCGTTTTTTTGATAATTTATTGTGAGAAAACGACGCGGTCGATTTTCATGAAATTTACAGGGTTCGTTATTCATGTCATGGACTATGTCTGTGCAAATTTTCGTGACTAACAGATTAAATTAACAGGTTGAAAGCGCCACTCGAAAATCGCGATTTTCGCAATTCACTGTATTTTTATATAATAGGCGCTGGCAAACGTATTTTTCAATACTTGAAAAACGGTTCCGCTACCACTTTTAGCACTTTATGCTGGTACAACCGGCTTGTTTGGAGTGTCTGACCAGCAGTCCCGGCCCTTCCGGCCGGGACTGCTGGCCTGTTGGGCTGCCCTCGGGCAGATGTTCTAGGGCAGCATCCCCGGCCCTTCGGGCCGGGGATGCTGACTCTCGGATGCCCTCGGCCCTTCGGGCCGAGGGCATCTGCCCTTCGGGCAGATGCCCTCGGTGGGAGGGAATTTTTCCGTGGCTGCGGGCGCTTGCCAGCGCCCTGATAAAGTCTTGTAGAATTCATTGCCGTGTAAAGATAAGTGTGTTTTTTTGCAACACGATACCACATAATTAGTTTAAAGACTGAACTCCACCTACTCCAAGTTCATTTTCATAATATCAATACCAGATAAGCGTCCTGATTAGCCACACACTAACAGAAAGTGGCTTTATTCCATCAACTTACCATTATAAATCATGATAATGACGAAACCTATCAAATGTCTCGCTAGTTCCTCTATCTTTATGTGCCCTACCATTTCTCCACGCTGATTGCCTTCAAACATAGGTCTTGTAAAACTGGTTGTTTGGATTTCTTGATCATGTTTGCATAATCTTCCATCTGGTCTGGCGTATCGTAGATTATGACAGAACTCATTGCTTCGCTGCTCGCTAGCTTTAACCCGAAAGATGCTTCAAAAGTAGCAACTAGTAGCATTGAGGAAGTTCCTGAGCTGAAGGCCTCAGCGGCATATGTCTGTTCACATTGACTTAACTGCTCGTGACACACCAAGACTGAATGGCATATTCCTACCAGCTTTTCCTTAAGCCAGTCAGCATCATGCACCTCTTTTACAAGAATGAGGATTTGGAAATTTTGCTCTACAGAGACAATAATCCCTTCTTTTCTAGAGGCTCCTTTACAGATATTAATCTGAAAAGTCTTCTCTTTACAGAATGTTTTTAACCTGAATGTGGTTAAAACAGTGTACCCTGATCTTATATAATGCTTTTCTTTATCCTCATTTTTAATGTCATTAGTAAAGATCAAGACTTGCCTTCTTGATTGTGATGGTATTTCAGCAAGGACTGAATCAAAATCGAACTGAAAGTTCGTATCGTGTCCAGTATATTTTTGTATATTTTGGGCGTCATACAGAACAATGAACTGGAAATGACGTTAATGTGATGATATTTTCAGCAACTAAATTTAAGACTTTACCAGGTGTCGCAATCAGAATGTCATAACCCTCTTTGCTTTTTTGAGTTTCTTTTTTCAGAGGTTTATTTACCTCACCAGACAGAAACTTTACCCTGCATTCTGTTGAAGTAAGAAAGTTTGTAAAAATAAATCGTTCACCTTGGTAGCTTTCTCTCTATTAGGTGTCACAATCAACGCTTTAGGAGCAGCATCAAAATTCCTGGACTTTCAGTCATATTTTCGGAATTTATCACTGCATTAATCAGCGGAAGAACTATTGCCAAGATTTTTCCTGTCCACTCCTGTGATCTTTGGGCACAAACATATATGCTCTCGCCTTTTAAGACGCAGGGTAACGCCCATTTCTGTAATTGGGTGGGCTCAACAAACCCATTCGCCAGGAGATTCTCTTGCAGTTGGTCGATGAAGTTTAAGTTCGTCAAAGCTTTCGATTGGTCCAATCTTATGAGCCTGGGCCTTCGCCCATGACAATGGAAAGTACTTTCGGACACATTTCATTTTTGGGTCCGTATAATTTTCTATGAATTGGCTTTTTATTCCTTTAATAGTCTTCAAAATAATTTATAGTCTTCCTTACTAGGATTCTCAGTCTTTTTCTAACTGTTCATAAGCTTCAGGTACAGAAGATCATTTGCTCCACGATGATCACAAAACTTCAGCCTTTCAAGTAGAATCCTGATATTTTCAGATCATAGTTGTTAACAGCTGGATGATGGTATTCACAATAATGCTCTCATTTTCTCCAATCATTTCCATGATGACTTCTAAATTCAGCTAGCGAGCAAGAAGTTAAATCTTCCAAAAATTTTTCACGAAGGTCTCTGCGACAGATTGCTTCTCTTGTATCACGTCTTCAATAAAGCGTCTTTCCTTGATGTAAATGGCCTCATTGAAAACGAACAACTGATCCTCAAAATCTTGATTTTGAACTGATTTAAATACCAGTGACTCGGAAATAATTGAAGGATCTTTCCATCATCCACTTTTACTTCAAACGCATGGGCTATTTTATTCAGACCTCTAAACAGATCTTTGTGAACTGTTTCCACTGGAAACAATCCACAAAGATCTGTAAATTCCAGTTTGCCTGAATACGATGCTTTCAAAAAACATTGCACGGTTTCCTTTGAGAAATCCTGTACATCCACGGTAGTTCTGTCATATTCGATAGTCATTTTCTTGATAACAGGACTGTTAAGTGACATGATTGCCGAGTTTGCTGCCAACTTTTCGTCATCACCGAGCAGAAACATCAGGTTCCCATGAGACGGGGAGTCCAGGTACTCCAAACCAAAGTTCATGGGAACTGTAATGTTGGGCGGAACATCGACCATGGTGGAGGGAGATCTTGCACAGCCTAATATCTACGGGGGGACTTTGATAATTAAAAGAGTTTATCGTCCGGATCGTATGCATTAACAATGAGGTCGCAGGCCGAATTGATAATTGACGCCATTAATGCATTGAATTCGGTCGATAGAAACTATTTAACCATTATCCAAACGCTTATATGGACCAAAACCACAAGATTTTGTGGGTGGTATTTCGGGGAATGGTAAAAAAGGTTGTTATTCACATTATGTTTAACAATGATATTATTATCAAGTAATTTAAATCGAAGTTTCGCCTAGACTTCATATTGAAATAATGGTGCAAACAAACAAAACTGTCGCTTTTGAAGATAATAAATCAAATTATAATTAATTAATGCTTCTCCCTTGAAATAGGTTTATGTCCATGCTACACTGCAGGACTAGGAGATAAATAGAAGCAATGCATCCGTTGTGCCTCAAGTTAACAGCAAAAGAGAAGATGAGCCCTGGTTAACCTCCCAATGCCAAACAAGTAAAACAGTAAGTTATTGAATTCAATTATTGTTATTTTAATTTCAACGTTTTTTGTTGAAAATTTATTCATACATCGAATCAATCGTTTCAATAAATACTAAGTGACAAAATGATATATAAACTTATAAAGTCTTGTAGAATTCATTGCCGTGTAAAGATAAGTGTGTTTTTTTGCAACACGATACCACATTATTAGTTTAAAGACTGAACTCCACCTACTCCAAGTTCATTTTCATAATATCAATACCAGATAAGCGTCCTGATTAGCCACACACTAACAGAAAGTGGCTTTTTATTCCAAAACTTACCATTATAAATCATGATAATGACGAAACCTATCAAATGTCTCGCTAGTTCCTCTATCTTTACGTGACCTACCATCTCTCAACGCTGATTGCCTTCAAACATAGGTCTTGTAAAACTGGTTGTTTGGATTTCTTGATCATGTTTGCATAATCTTCTATCTGGTCTGGCGTATCGTATATTATGACAGAACTCATTGCTTCGCTGCTCAGTAGCTTTAACCCTAAAGATGCTTCAAAAGTAGCAACTAGTAGCGTTGAGATAGTTCCTGAACTGAAGGCCTCAGCGGCATATGTCTGTTCACATTGACTTAACTGCTCGTGACACACCAAGACGGAATGGCACTCTCCTGCCAGCTTTTCCTTAAGCCTGTCAGCATTATGCACCTCTTTTACAAGAATGAGGATTTTGGAATTTTGCTCTACAGAGACAATAATCCCTTCTTTTCTAGAGGCTCCTTTACAAATATTAATCTGAAAAGTCTTCTCTTTACAGAATGTTTTTAACCTGAATGCGGTTAAAACAGTGTACCCTGATCTTATATAGTGCTTTTCTTTATCCCCATTTTTAATATCATTAGTAAAGATCAAGACTTGCCTTCTTGATTGTGATGGTATTTCAGCAAGGACTGAATCAAAATCGAACTGAAAGTTCGTATCGTGTCCAGTATATTTTGTGCCCAGTATATTTTGGGCGTCATACAGAACAATGAACTGGAATGACGTTAATGTGATGATATTTTCAGCAACTAAATTTAAGATTTTACCAGGTGTCGCAATCAGAATGTCATAACCCTCTTTCTTTTTGAGTTTCTTTTTGAGAGGTTTATTTACCTCACCAGACAGAAACTTCACCCTGCATTCTGTTGAAGTAGAAAGTTTGTAAAATAAATCGTTCACTTTGGTAGCTTTGTCTCTATTAGGTGTCACAATCAACGCTTTAGGAGCAGCATCAAAATTCCCTGGACTTTCAGTCATATTTTCGGAATTTATCACTGCATTAATCAGCGGAAGAACTATTGTCAAGATTTTTCCTGTCCACTCCTGTGATCTTTGGGCACAAACATATATGCTCTCGCCTTTAAAGACGCAGGGTAATGCCCATTTCTGTAATTGGGTGGGCTCAACGAACCCATTCGCTAGGAGATTCTCTTGCAGTTGGTCGTGAAGTTTAAGTTCGCCAAAGCTTTCGATTGGTCCAATCTTATCTGAGCCTGGGCCCTTGCCCTTGGCAATGGAAAGTACTTTCGGACACATTTCATTTTGGGTCCCGTATAATTTGCTCTATGAATTGGCTTTTTTGATTCGCTTTAATATCTTCAAAATAACTTTATAGTCTTCCTTACTAGGATTCTCGGTCTTTTCTAACTGTTCTATAAGCTTCAGGTACAGAAGATCATTTGCTCCACGATGATCACAAAACTTCAGCCTTTCAAGTAGAATCCTGATATTTTCATTCAGATCATAGTTGTTAACTTCCAAGCACTTGATGATGGTATTCACAATAATGCTCTCATTTTCTCCAATCATTTCCATGATGACTTCTAAATTCGCTAGCGAGCAAGAAGTTAAATCTTCCAAAAACTTTTTCACGAAGGTCTCTGCGACAGATTGCTCTCTTGAGAACTTCTGTAACACGTCTTCAATAAAGCGTCTTTCCTTGATGTAAATGGCCTCATTGAAAACGAACAACTGATCCTCAAAATCTTGATTTTGAACTGATTTAAATACCAGTGACTGGAAATAATTGAAGGATCTTTCCATCATCCACTTTACTTCAAACGCATGGGCTATTTTATTCAGACCTCTAAACAGATCTTTGTGGACTGTTTCCACTGGAAACAATCCACAAAGACCTATAAATTCAGATTGCCTGAATACGATGCTTTCAAAAAACACTGCACGGTTTCCTTTGAGAAATCCTGTACATCCACGGTAGTTCTGCCAAGTTCTATAGTCATTTTCTTGATAACAGGACTGTTAAGTGACATGATTGCTGAGTTTGCTGCCAATTTCTCGTCATCACTGAGCAGAAAAATCAGGTTCCCATGAGACGGGGAGTCCAGGTACTCCAAACCAAAGTTCATGGGAACTGTTATGTCTGGTGGATCTTCGACTGGCATGTTGGAGATACAACTTTCTAGTTCTACGGGGGGGTTTGATAATTGAGGTTATATTTTGCTATAATAGTCCGTTAGATCAAAGTAAAAGAAAATATTTTGATTTGACATCAACACTCATTTCATGAAACAGTGTCCATGATTCAAAAGGATTTCTTGAAATGCAATTATGGAAATAACTGCACAAAGCGTACAATCATTGTCCTTTTTTCAATTATTGTGTTTTACAAAAGCTCAAGATACCCTGATGATTGACATTCACAGTCCCTCTTTGATTATAATGATTAGGTATCCCATTCTCATTAACAACCGTAAAAGCGTATAGGTATGAAGGCATAGAAATAGTAGGCGAATCCATATCAGCAATGCTCCATTATTAAGCCTGATGATGACGTCAGTATCACTTCTATCCGCCCCTTTGCCACCACGGGGTTGGAGACCGAATGGCTTCAAATTCAGTGTTGAAATAATCATCAAATACTCAAATAATTAGTTTACCCTGCTATGATGCTATCTTACTCCCTCATTGAAACTCTAAGGATTCACACTAGATCACTCGGCCCATCTTCCACATTTATCTAAAAAGGAAATGTTTCATTGCTTCAAATTAGCATAAATTTCATGATAATATCATGAAATTTGAGCTAATGAAGCAATAAAACAGTAGCATCTTCATAATGAAATTGCTACAGTAAATATCAATCGGAAATACCTATATCAATCGTGAAGCTCGGATCAAATCAACATTTAACTTTCTAAGACCGTATTAAGGTGCCATCGCCCCGAACAGTGTTGTTTATCAGAAACTGCAACATGAGATCATGTTTACAGTTTAAAGGTTTCAAAAAATGCCCTGATGATTTAACCCCACGCACCTGTCGTTGATTATCTCGTTAACGACCTATTAGCCGTGCAAACAAGGGTTCCATGATAAGAGGGGCTGAGCAGGTGATTAATCCATAATTCACAATGTTGGGAACGTTTGGAAACCCTATTAATTCAAATCTCCCATTTCAACAGTGAGCTAAGTAATTCTAATTTTCATTCTAATTTCTCTAATTCTAATTTCTCTGGAAGGCCATTATTGATCGATAAGACAAAAGCCTGTTCAGTGTTCTCACAATAAAGCTACAACTAATTAAGTATTTCGTAACCGCTGTTGTTTTCCTTGAATACTAAGAACCGTGGTTGACGCCCTACCACAAACCAGGCTTTAACAAGTAATCAGGTCCTATTAATACCCCAACATCCCACCATCACTCTCAGTAGGGCTGGTAGCCTGCTCATCAGCCCTCTCTTGCACCACTCTCCACCATTCTCCTCAACACCACCCCCTCACATAAGCAGTTCACTGTGACGTCACCTTCACAGCTCAGACTGGTGAGTTGATGACGTCACACAGCCTGATGTCAGAGGTCCGGACACACCACCCGCCCCCTAGCACTATAATTTGTCTGGGGTATTCGGGGGACTGGTTCTCTAGCGTGGAGTCATCAACCAGCCCCCACCTCAAGTACTAAACGTCTAGGAGGGAGTCTAAAGCGAGGTGAAGTAGAGCAGGTTTAGGCGGGGTGAGGACAGCAGTTCCTCATTCTAAGACATGATAATGACGTCACTCTCAATATTCTGAGGACGAGTAACAGGGTTACTACTCCCAAGTCTTAGAACATAAGCATTTAGTGCGATTAACCGATGACGTCATTCGTTGCATGCTCTTTTAAATAAACATTAAAAGTTGTAAATTCCCCTTTTTTCTCGAGTTCAGGCCGGGGAAAGGGGGAGGAAGTGACGTTTTAATCGAATTCTCGTCCTTCAAGCGTTGCAGTAGGTAAAACACTTTATTCTTTCCGCGAACAAAAGCCGGTGCGACCGCTCTGTCGCAATAAAATATACGTACAATTGGACGCGATGAATTTAAATATATTACGGCTGGGCATATTTGACCACGGAATTATTATCTAAATATGTAACTGGTAAGCTGACCCTACATTACCGCCGCTATTTCTACCCTCACAGCGCTTGTATTACAGTATTACAATGTGTCTAACTTACAATGGAGGGTGTGTAAATCTAATTCTACCTGTCAAGGAAACAAATTGCGATTATATTAGCCGGAACGGGGTATTTAATTTGTCAAAACTCTGGAAATCGTCTGACAGCGCCGTGCTGTGAAGTGAGCTAACAAGGGCCGTTTTAAACACGTTTTCCAGCGGAAACACACACGCACAATGACACGTTGCGTATAATTTGATCTGTGCTAAATCCACCGACTTTCGCCAACGTAAAGGCACCATGAACACTTAGGATTTCCATTATTTTATGAGCATTCCAATTGCATTATATGACAAAATATGTCTCTAATTATAAGGACATGTCTAGGACGCAGCTGTCAAATACTCACCAGTAAGCACCAGAAACTCTTATTGCGTTCTATTAAGTTACTAGATTTGTTTTCTTTCAATACTTTACATACCCCCGCTATACGATGCTGAACCTTTACTCCCTGCTCCTACTTATTGTAAGTACATTTGTCAATTGTACACGGCGTTTAATATCTGCTCCAATGTTCCGCCCCTTTTTCCGACTATTCATGGAATTGTCACGTTATTTTGCTTACAGGCAGCACGTTCATAACCTCGAGATAGGCTCGTTACAGGGACTTCGTTACTTAACTTTGTATCTGAATTCGGCTAACTGGGTCGGCTATTCATTAATTGGTTTGCAAGAGAACTTGCGTTTTTAAAGGATAATCAATGATCATTTAAGCATCTATCACGGATCACCACCAACCACAATCAGATAATCAAAAATCATTTTAATCGATTTTCACCGTCGAATCAGAACTGATTCCGACGACCTGATAGGTACCACACTATTACTTATTAAGTTATTAGCCGCCTTTCCCAAGCCACCTAATCATATTGGATATAATGACTCACTATTCACTACCTTTTACCCTTGAGAGCTTTCCAGTTACCGCCGAGACGAAGTCGAGGTGGTTGCACAGCTAAAGTGTGCTGGTTTCACCCCCTCCTCCCCTCAGTTTGTGTCCGTACAAGCCAGGAATGTGGACAGATCAGAGAGTCAGGACGCCCCCTACCACCCCACCACCCCAGCCCCCTACTCCCACAACGATTACTTCAAAGATGTAAGGCAAAACGAGGCTCTGGTTCAGAATCAGGTTACTTTTACTCAAAAAATCTGTTTGCATGATGCTATATAGGAATTATTGGTCATATTTGATAATACAATTGTCATGTCCAACCTGAAGCATGATCAAAGAATCATAAAATGCGAAAACGGCTTGGTTATTTTCACTCGTTAGCTTTGTTTGACAGGAGTTTCCCATTTAATGCACACCTCTCTTTCAGGAACCAATGGAGGGCATGGAGACTGAGTGGTTCTCCTCCTCACCTTACTCCACTGAACCTCACCACATCAAGGAACTTTAGTGAGTTGCTTACTGCATTCTCAATTTTAGATGGGAACATCAAATCCAGTTACTTATTCCTTTGATACCTATTTGATTGAATCCAATCTTGGATTGGCCAAAGATTTTACTCATATGACAATTTCATGACATAATCACCCTCATTAATCATTTTCAAAACACAATATCTAAAACAAATAATTTCTTATGTTCTAAAACCCCTTCCCGCAGCACTATCGACTACCACGAGGCCTCACGTCGAGGTCGGACTGACGTCACCATCAACCTGGTGCCTATTAACGATGAGACGCACCACGTGCTAGCTCGGGAGATAAACGTTTCCATCGAGTACAACAAACGGATCAGACGAGTCAGGAAGGCGAGTGTTTTACAATTTACACAAGTGGTAAATGAAGAGAGAGGAGAATCATAATTCAGAAATTTACGATTCGTGGCTCGGAAATTCGGAAACTTAGCTATCCTGTTAAATCTGTGATTCACGTACGTACAAATAGCGGTTGTGTGGAAATTAAAGAAGGCATTTTCAGAACTCGCAATATCTAGTTAGGATTGGTGGAAAAGTTACATTGCTGGAAAAAGATACATTTCCCATAATTTTGCAGGTTTGGGGTGGGAAGGGTAAGATAGAAGACAACATGGTGTTCTTCAAGATTCCTGTAACCTCAAACACAGTCGCAGAAATCCTCAGGTGAAAGATATTTCAAATGACAAGAAAACTTCTAAATTAACTTTTTACCAAGTTTAGAGTTCCTAATTTGATTCCTTGGATTTAAAAGAGCATTCAAATGAAGTTTTTATTTGCATTTCTTCCCAATTTTCCGACTATCGAATTCCATCACCATCAGTAGGTATTGGGCAATCTTTAACAATTTGTAATCCCGCAGTTTCGGCTACACTATCGACTACAAAGGAAGACAGCAGATCCCTAGCTACCCGATCTACATGGACGTCAGCATGGTGGACAGGGAAACAGAGGACTTCTGAAGAATTCAAGAGCTTGGAACATTGCCAGCTACTTTTAGTCAAGAATTGACGCGTGGAAAAGCTCAGGTTCAGGATGATATTTATTTGTTTGTCAGTGAAAAATGAAACTCAGAATTTTTGTCATGAATGATTTTATAAATTATTTGAACAGAAAATTGAAATTGACTGTGTGGTATTCCGCTGAAGGAATTAGAGACGGCGAGTGACTCTTTAAATTTGGAATTAAGATCCGATTAAGAACGTACTTATCTTATCAGGTGCACACACGTGGCTTACAAGCCATGGACTATAAGCCATGGCTTATAAGCTACGTGTGTGCTGTCGATAACATACCCATGGACTATTATCCATACGTGTGTCTTGGGTGAAAGTATCGACTACACTCTAAAAAGTGTGGAGATTAGTCCATGAAAAATAGCCGGTCTTAAATGTGGTATTACAATCCACATGGCTTGTAAGCCACGTGTGTCTTGTAGCTTATAGTCGACACTGTACATAATTCCGAGAAAAGCTGTATACATTAACGCTACCCAATCAGGGCGCTGTATCTCGCGTGTCATTGACCAATCAAAAGCAAGAAAAGCGATAGGGGTAATGTTTCCGATATTTCCTGCGTTGTGTTACGATCAGAGCATCCGAGGTATCAGGTCAAATTGCATCAATCAATTTCTATTCGGAGACTCAGAAGAAACTGCTTTCGAAGTTTTGTTACAATAACGTGTGTTGACAATAGTCTACAAGACAAGTAGAAAATTATTATACACGTCGTGTGTCTTCACCCCAAAACTCGGCGTAGACTATAGTCGACATGGCTTATAATCCACGTGTGTGCAGCCCCTTATCAGTTTTGTTATGATAGCTATATTTATACGTTGACTGATAAAAGTAGCTATGCCTATATTATAATGTAATTATAGCACTAGATTCACGCTTTTCTTACGATATAAACAATCATTGACATTAACTCTCGCAATCACTGCATGCTCACAGTCACATGACGAAATTGGATATCGCCAAGAAGAGTGAAAATATTGACCCATATTTGATCTGGTGATGGCTTTCAAACTTGGCATTGGTACGGGAAGTCACTGTCAAATGGGATACCTTGGCTAAGTAAAAAATTTAAATTGAATCTTAAGCTTTTATACTCAAATAGTCCAATAAAGTTACTTATTATAGTTGTCTTGATCCATATAATCAGTGGTTTTAATCGCTCATAGTGGTTTCTTTTGTGGTTGTAGACGAATCAATTTTGACCCCAAAAATTTGGTCAAATGGGAATGTATGGTCAAATGGGATAGTGTGCCCTAATCAGACAAAAAAGCTATACATCTTGATTTCCGTATTTATATGTTCTTCAGAAAGATGTAAACTCTAGGGATAATATGGTTTGATTGTATCAAACTGTAGGATATTGATGCTATTGCATCCATTATTTTCTGGTATCCCATTTGACCAAATATACAAATATACAGTAAAATGTAATCCCATTTGACCAAAATCCCATTTGACCAAAATCCCATTTTAAATGATGACTGGAGGAAAAACTCAAAAATTTCGCATTATAATTACTCCAGGTACAAGACAGGGTAGTATACATAGAGTAGATACTCCAGAACACGAATAACCATAGAATGAACTGAACTGATGCACTGAAACAAATTTATAGACAGTTTTTTCAGTGGTTGATTCAAAAATATTTTAATTTGATGCATTTTTGAAAACATCAAAATATCTTAAATCCAAATAAAATGAATCCATTTATTTCTTTCTAAAATGGGTCCTAAGGGAAATCTTAATGATAAAATGGGGTTGAAATATGCTGAAATAGTGCCCTTCTTCGATTTCCCATTTAACCAAATTTCCCATTTGACCGTGATTTCCCCTACGGCTATATCTCCATCATACGGAAACACTGCTCCATCAATCCATCCTAAGTCTAAGTCTGAAGGTACCTTAAACTGCCCTTCACAAATCTTGCCTGCAAAGCTCTGCTTGTCCCGTATAAGTGTTCAGGCCCATCCAAGTCTCTATCTGTATGCCCCAGGCATTTGAACTGCACCTTCACATGACATAGATAAAGAGGTAGATACACACTGCTAGCATGAGAGGCAGGGACACCAGAATCACCCACATTAGGACCGAACTGTCGCAGTCCGTCACGAAACACGGCTGAGTCTGAGACTCCACCCCCAGACATGATGATGATGTGTTGTGAGGGTCACTGCAAAACCTTCTCCTGGTCTGGGTACCCTTGCCACAAGTCTTAGAGCAGTTAGTCCAGGCTGAAAAGGGGCTCCATCCCCCATTGATATACGTCACAGTGACGTCAGAGACACCTACTCCTTTATAAACCCCACTGAAGGTCGAGGTGTACTCGGTGTTATCGTGGTAGACTTGTTTGATCACTGCAGTAAAGGGCACCTCGACACTGCACTTACTTGCCGTTACCACTGCAGTGATTCCTGAGAAAGGTGGTAGGAACACTGAAGCTGTGATGCTGTGGAAGTTACTGAACATCGTAGTGTCATCTATTCTGAAGGAGAAGCTTCTGTCGGCAGTGGTTGTCATTGGTTCCGGGTCCATGACAGGGATTCCAGCAGTGAACTCAACCTCAGTACCGTGTTGAGCGATGTCGTCTGTGAAGGTGAAAGTGCTCGATTCAGCCACGGAGTACCGGATAATCCGGTCAATGGTCTTGTTGTTGTCTGACATGTTGATGATCAGCGTAGGACTCATTTTAATGGGGGATTTCTTGAGAACTCCCGAACTGAAGTCGTAATCCACACTTTCCACAAACAGCTTAACAATTGGCTTGCTGTTCCAGTCCTTGACATAAGACCTGTTGAGGAACACAGGTGGGTTTTTAGGTGCTGTCTCGTAGTTATTGACCAGCCTGAACCCTCTCACTGACACCTGTTCTTCCTTCAAAGTAGCGTGTGCTTGGTAGAAAGTTGCTCGTTTATTAGCCTCACTGCCCTGTGCCCTCCACACCTCAATCCAGTTCTCAACTGCCCCTCTCACTGTATACACACTGTTTACACAGTACACATTCGCTTGTCTGGGGAACTTCCCAGAAGTTGCAATGTTTCCCAGCGAAACGTAGCCATCTGGACACGTTATTCTCCAGATTCTCACTTCCTTGACAGCTCCTGAGCCGTCTTCAGTCCACGCTCCGTTGTAAGCGATGGGAAGTTTTACTATCTCATCATTGGGATCTGATTGCCTGAGTAGGTACCCTACTGCTGGTTTAGCCAGGGAGCTTGTAGCTATGTCTCCCAGTGAGTAGCAGTCTGATTCTGAGGTTACTCTCCAGATTGAGATGTGTGTTTCTGTCCTGGATCCCTGGTCATCCCATATCTCTGTCATTTCCGGTACTTCGTACAACGAGAGGGGTTTGTAACTGTTAAGCCACGGCGTACTCCAAATGTCCCGGACTCTAAACCCGTCGTTTTTTAGAAGAAAAGTAGTCCCTGGGGTCACATAGTCCTCTGGTCCGAACACGAAGTTACCTCCTGAGACCACTAAACCGTCCATGTCTGATCGCACAACCGACCAGACGCTTTGGTTACTCTCGGCTGTGTGAATAGTAAAAGTTTTGATTGCCTGCGCAGGAACTACATAAGTGCTGTTGACACAGCAGTATCTTGTCAGATCAGTATCAGAACTTTCTCCGGTTTGGTAAGTCCTCTGGACTGATTCCCTGCGTTTTCTGGGACCAGAGATAGGGATGAGGGCTATGTCTCCCAGACATGTGAACCCGTCTGGCGCATTCATCTTGTATCCCACCACCTCAACTCCCGAACTACCCTCCTTCCTCCACACCTCACTTGAGACTTGTTGGGTGTGCCAGAGACCCAGATAATACAGACGAAACTAGCAAAGCTTGCTCTGTTGGTGTTGTTTTGGTAGTAGTGGCCACATGACCGATTGAGCAGTAGTCAGGGTCACTGTTAACTACCGACCAGATTGCTCCCCCTCCTGATTCGCTCCAAACTAACTGGTACTCCTCGGTGTATTTGTACAAAATGTGGGGCCGTCTGTTGGCAGATACTGCTGATATTATTACAAGCACCAAAACAAGCATATTCAGAACAATTGCACTGCAATTCTATACATCAACTATTATAGGGGCACTCTAGTTGAGTAAGTTTTACTTGTCATGCGTCTTAAAGGTGTTTCGGACGTTCCTTTATTATTCTACACCAAATATTATTGTGTAGTTCTTTATGCTTATGCTCTTTTGACGACCTGGGTTAATAACGTGGACAATTTCCACGTGACTGACAGTTATGTAGGGCACAATGTGGGATGTATACGCTGGGAACCTGCATAAATGAACAATGAACTTTTGACAAAATAATACGGTCTTCTCATTTTGAAAGCTGTGTAGCTTCGTAACTCTAACGCCCGACCTCGACCCTTGGGAGGACATACAGCTCTTAAACACAAGGCGAGAAGGCAATTTTTGCTATATTACTCAAAAGCAGATACTTTTAGTTGAATATGCGTTGCCTTATCTTTAACAATAACATACGATGTGAACATTGTACTTGTACTTGTAGATGGATTGAAATGGAGAATTATACTAGGGCGTTCGGAAATGATTGTCACTACAAGCATAAAATGACAAATATGACCAAAAATATCAAAATTTCAACATAGTCGAGTACTAGGGTCTCTACCAGACTGAATTGCAAATTTTCAGTGTTAACGAAGATTTTGAGTGGGTCAACTAGCTTGTTTTTTGATTGTTTTCAGGTGCTCCGCTATGGCGAATTCTACATCTTCTAGGCCATGTTTTATGGTCCGATTTCACTATTCAGGACATATTCAGGCCTTCAGGTCCAAAACTAAAGAATAGGATGATTGGTTGACATTCGGGGCAAATTTCTGTACAATTTAACCCTGCATTATTGATAATGAGTAGAGCTAAAAGTGCAAATTTAACAGTTCAGTAACCGATAATGCAGCACACATCTTACACACGCGTTTCCTGAAGTTAAAACAATAACTTAAAATCTTAAAAATGGTTGTCCTGTGTACAAAAGGGTTCGAACTAATAGCCTAACACGATAACAGAACGTATCAAGTTATTTAAATGTTAAATTTCTGGGCGATTGTCAGAGCAAAGTTACACTTTTCCTATCTGAGCATATCCTTTTGAGGTCAAGCACCCCTTAAGATTATTTCAACTCGACGAAAACAGTTCATTTGTTCCAGTAAGCATCCACGTGTGCTGCAACAGCCTCATTTTGATTATCTCTGCTCTTCCTGGGTCCGTTGATAGGGGTGTTTTTGACAACGAAATTTGTGTCAGTTTCGGGGCCAGCGGAGCAAAATTAGAAATTTGAATCTGCTGTAGAATGGACTAAGAAAAACTTAGTTATCGGTAAACCCGATTATCTTAATCCAAAAATGTCTGAAAAATACGAATATCACATCAAAAAGTCACTCCCGGCAGCCGTTTCTCCAGAAAATTGCAAGTGACAATCTTTTCCGAACGCACTATTAAATACGTTATTTTTATTGATTTTTATTTGAACATTTTCTTTGAATTAGTTGTTAAACTTTAGTCATTTAATTCCTGTGAAGCCCGCATAGGTATGCGCGCGTAGTGCATTATGCCATTATAGTCATATTCATAACTCAATGGCGATTCGCCTACAGCTTCCTTGAAACGGAAAAATCGGTGCGTCTCCCATGTAAACGGGAGCCTTCATTATCTATGACAATGACGTCACTCAGAAAAATATAATTAAGCGCATCTAGCGCTTTAAGCATTAAGGTGAGGGTTCTGGTTAGGGTCAGGATTTGTTAGGTTCAGGTTAGGATTAAGGTTAGGTTTTGGTTAGGCAATATTAGGTTTAGGATACAGAAAAATTGACGTTTAGATCTGTGACGTCACTCAGAGCCGTTTATATGGGAGACATACCGAAAAATCCAAGCACTTTTTTCTAAAGCTGGGCAATAGGGCATAGGCTAGAGCCACACATGGGGATTATACGTGTTTAATTCAGCAAGTCACTAGTTTAAATTAAAGTGACTTGCTTAACACGTAGATTTAATTAAATTTTAATGATATTGATAATAAATATAATGACAATACATTCGCTTCCTAAGCCCGCATAGATGTGCCGCCCCGCCTTCCCTCGGAAACGCGCCGCGCAACCACAAAAGTCGTGTTTAGCAAAACATTCGCGTTCGCCTGCTAACGCGTTTACCTAATCTATATCGGGCGTTATATGGTTTTATGTTTTTACTTCCTAAGCCAGTAAGCCCGCATAAGTGTGTGTGCGCGCAACGCAAACAGTTGCTAAACACGTATATCCCTGTTTGCGTTACGCGGCGCGCTTCCTCAAGGAAGGCGCCCTTTAACCATTCCAGGGTGTCGATCTCCGTGCGCTAATTTCAGGCGCAAACCAACCTTTTCGTTAGAATGGCAATTGGCCCTCGCTTTTCGCCACACTTTCAATGCGGGTTCCGAAATGGTTTCAAAGACCCCG